>MU745834.1:21043-33743 GCA_026770625.1 Nicotiana glauca
GGGCCCTCATTAATTACTTAATAAAAATACTTAGAGATTCGGGACGGGCCGTTTAGCGAATTTCACGGCCTTCCCAAAAGATAACAACACGTTAGTCGCTTTAGGCGCGCTTTTAATAATCTTACCTTCCTAATACGGGTGTGCATTTCATGCGACCCAAATCCAAATCCGAAAACGTTGAATAAGAATGTATCGAGGGTCCGTGTGCATTTCATGTGATGTGATCCGAAAATACATTCTTAAACGACGTTCACTTTCTTAATAATTGACTAAAAGCGGTGAATAATTCTAAAATGGCGCTATAGGTTAAACATGTAGTAAAATCAAAATTTAGCCAAATATAGCATTGAGCGACCGTGCTAGAACCACGGAACTCGGGAGTGCCTAACCCCTTCTTCCGGGTTAACAGAATTCCGTACCCGGATTTCTGGTTCGCGACTGTAATACAGAGTCAAACCCTTTCCTCGATTCGGGATTCAAACCGGTGACTTGGGATACCATAAATCTCCCAAGTGGCGACTCTGAATCTCTTAATAAACGAATCCCGTTTCGATTGTCCTTCAATTGAAAAAACTCCTTTTATTATACCCTCACGGGGTGTAAAGCTTTCGAAAAAAGGAGGTGTGACACCAAACTGCGGCAGAAAATTTTCTTTATTTGTCTATTATGTTGCAGTTAGGCACCCACCTGGAGAATAAGAGAATACATTTCAAGTTCACCAGTCAGGCGCCCACCTGGAAAACAAGGGAATACGTTTCAAGTTCAGCAATCAGGCGCCCACCTAGAGAACAAGGGAAAACTTTTCAAGTTTCAGCAGTCAGGCGCCCACCTGGAGAACAAGGGAAGTACAGTTCAAATTTTAGCTTTTAAATTTGTAATATTAGATAACATGATGTGTCCAGCCACCAAATTGGGGCAGAAAACATTCTTCGTTTGTTTATTTTGTTGCAGTCAGGAGCCCACCTGAAGAACAAGGGAATACTTTTCAAGCATCGTAGTTAGGAGCCCACCTGGAGAACAAGGGAATACTTTTCAAGCGTCAGCAATCAGGAGCCCGCCCGGAGAATAGAGGCAATATTTCAAATTTCAGCAGGCAAGCATCACTCGGAGGAATGGCAAAATATCTCCGACCATAATGCAAGGCAACAACACAAGAAGTTCAAGGCCATACAAGAGCAAGTTTGAAGACATAGATAGGACCTTTTTGTAATTTATAGATCATATATTAGGCTAGCTTCTTTTTATTTTGACACGGTGTGATACGGAGGTCAGTGAGCAGTAGCAGCAGCAACAGCAATGAGATCACAGCTCCTGGTAGTCCCGGCTACCAAACCTTCCCGAACTACACTAACCTGATTCCTGTTTAGCCCAGGATATGTAGGCAACCTCTGAAGCAGGGTGCGGTCAAACTTTTCAAAAATGCTCTACACGGAATATGCGAACGGGCAAAAATCGCTCGTTTCCGCTCACTTATCTTTGCACGAAAACTCTTCGTGTTTCCGGGCAAAGAGAGGTAGCTGTGAGCACGTGATTTTTGCCCTAAGCTAATTATTCTCAAAATTCAAACAAAATAATTTTTTTTATTTTACAATTTTTTGTGAATTTTTGGTAATTGTTGCATTTTATTTGTGCATTTTAGTTCATATAAAAAATACAAAAAATACATTTGGAATTTGTTTGAGATTTAATTTCACATTTTAGGATTAAGTAGTAGTTTAAATTTCTTGAAAATAAAGAAAATAACAAAAATAGCCCATTTTTGTATTTTTAGTTGTTAATTGTTAAATAGGTTTTAAACAATTTTAGAAAATTAACTAGCTTAGTTTGGCAAATAAATTAGGTTTCATTTCTAAATTTTGCATTTTCATAAAATACATAAAAATACAAAAGTAATAAAAAGAGATAAATAATTAAAAGAAATAAAAAAGAAAACAATTAAAAGAGTGGTCTTTATTAGAAGACCCAATTTGGGCCAATTTTAATAAATTTTGCTTGGGCCCCAAACCAGAAATCACCCCTGAACCCGCCTTCAACCCAGGCCCAATCCCGGCTAAACCGGTCCAGCCCTTGACCTCTTAAAAACGATGTCGTTGGGCGTCAATTAATCATGGCCCTCGATATTCCCTGATCCAACGGCCACAAGTGATTTGGCATTTTAATATAATTGTCTGAACATGCCACTAACACTAAAAAACATAAGTCGCCTTCCTCGTATCTCCTCTCTGTATTTCGCCAGAGCCGTCGCCGCCGGCGAACATCACTTTCTCCAATCAACCCTAAAATAATACTATAACTTCCTCTTTTCCTCCTCTACCAGAATCCATTGCCCCTTTCTTTCAAATCTCACCAGAGATCGTCGAATCTTCGTCGGAAAGTTTTCCGGCCAAGATGCCACCTATCCCAAATCGCACCAAAATAACACCACGGAATCGCCTCATCATCCTCTACCTAACCACCCTGACTTCATCCCTCAAATATGGTCGTAAAGCTTCGAATTTTAATTTTTAGATTTTCCGGCCAGAACCCTAAATGCCCCAAATGCATGCAATTAACACCATAGGGTCCCTGGCCTCCTTCGTAAAGATTTGGTCATCAACAAAGCCCAAATGTCGCTGGAAATGGTCGAATTTGAAGATTAGAACCTGGCCGGAGTTTCTTTATCAGTGAGTTTTGTTTTTCCCTTTGTGTTCTTATTTTCGCCATTTATTACGAGTTTAGTTTATCTTTTGGTGTTAATAAATCAGTATTGTTTAAAATAGTTTTGATTCGTGTTCTTTTAGTTTAGTTAATCCTAGTTAATCGTTGTTATTAGAGCAGATGTTTAGTTAGTTCATGATTTTAGTAATTTTTTCTCCCCGTTAGCATCATTTTCTTTTAATTGATTTGTTGTTCGTTGACTCTGTTCTAAATTCAGTGCAATTAGTATGTTTGTGTTAGTTTTGGCATAATTTTAGAAGCTGATTAATGTTTGTGAATTGATGGAATAGTAAGAGTTGGGTAGGGATTATACTATCATTGACCCTAGACTAATCAGAATAGGGCGGGGGGAGGGGTATTTTAGTAATTTTAAAAGATGTCCGGGGGTATATGGGTAATTGGAACTGGGTAGGAAGATAATAGAATATACTGGAACCTTTTAGATTATTCTAGAATGTGGTTTTAGTATATGTTTCTAAAAATAGAGATAATTACTTGTGTAGTAAGTTTTAAAATGAGGGACTAAACTGAAATTAAAGAAAGACCTTACAAAAATATGATACTCACTCCTTGTGCCTATAAAAGGCAGGCACTTTGCCTTGTTCAGGGGTCCTTCCTTTTCCAGTCAGATAGTCTCCCCAAAAACTCTCTCAATAGTTTTTCAGATCTGGAGTAGGAACTCAATTTCAAAAACCAAAAAACAAAACAAACACTTCAAAAATCCCAAAAGTAGCTACCGTTCCATTAAATTTTAAGAAAATTTTCAACTTTGAGCTACTAGTTTGCATTTCCTAAGTTCAATTCTGATAATTGAAAGTTTCAGAGGTAGTTTGGTGTAGTTTCTAGTAACTTTGGGTTCAATTAAACTGGTTTGTTTGAGTTTTGGGTTTGATGAAGCATTTTGGAGTATTCCGAGTCCATTTGGATGCATTTCAGTTGATTTGTTGTCGGGTGCTTGGACTTTGTTTGGTTTTAAACATTCCCTGAACAATTGGACTGATTTTGGTTGTTGTGAGCTCATTACTGGCTGCTAACTTTTTCTTCTCCTGCTGTAATTCAAAAACCAGGTACTCATTCCTATCCTGATTGTATTGAGGCTGATTCGACGAGGACATGCAATAAAATGGCTCCCTCAGTTGCTCCTGAAAGTTATGCCTGTTGATTTGTGCTGTTTAGTTTACTTGTTTAGTGTAGTTTGAGCGTTGATATTTATATACATGAACTTGACTGTATGATTCAGACTGTTGGTACTACTAATTTGTAGAATTTATTCAGTAGTATTATAGGCTAGTTTAGTATTATACTCAATTAGATTTCGTTGTTATTGAGATCGGATTTATTTTAGATTGTATAGACTGTGTCGCTTTTCAGCAGGCACCTAGTGATAACAGGCTCAATGTGCTTGAGGATGACAGTTTAATTTCAATTATGTAGTCAGTGAGGTTCGAGTAGGTTGATACATTTTGCAAGTTGAATTCAATAGGTTGTGTAGCTCATACTTTTGGTATTAGACTATGAGTTAAATATTGGATTCAGTTCTATAGAAGTGAAAACGGGTTCGAAAATGATTGCAAGTTTCGTAGTTAATTCCCACTTGGCATTGTAGTCGTGAAACATATTTGAAATGGTTGTTGTAGGAGTTAAATCTCATTAGTTTTGTAACTATAAAAACATAGGTTCAAGAGGGATTGGTAAATGTCGGCAGCTAATTTAAGTTCAGGATATCCAAATTGCAAGTAATAATTGAGTAGCCACTATTGTTGCTCACATTAGATCAAAGTAGGAAATCAAATTTATACATCTGAAATTAGTCATGAGTGCCTAATTGAATCTACATCCTTGTGTTTAAACTCCTCTTGTTTCCAGTTGTTAAAGTGGGATCTAAGCTCAAAATAGTACTGAGATGCAATTGGTAATTAAATGGTGTTTGCATTCATTAGTTCTAGTTTCATTTTTGCAACTTATTGCACCGGTCATTCATAAACAGACCTTGGGCCTTTGTGACGTACACGCCAATTTATAAGACTGTTTGGGCCAATCGGCAGCCCAATCGTGCAATGCCCGAAATTTGACTTGGAATGGACCAGCCGTCAGGCCCAGGTCACGAAAATACATGCTGAATTTTAGAAGTGGGGGTCCAACGGTCCTGTGGATAGGCTGTGGAAGCCCAGCTTGGGTTGATTACAAGATTCATTTTTAAAGGCATGAAATAGCTCTTTAAACATTTAGTAGGAATATGGGGTATTAATTCGCGAATGTAAATTTGGGTTTCAAATTAGGTGGCGGGTTCAAATTAAAAGGGTCCCTCCCTTTTGTTTGAATTCGGACTTGAATTTGGGGTTTGAATTTATACGCGCAAATTAACTAGCCCGTTTGGAGACAAACAATGAATAGAAAATCGCAGATGCCTTAGACTGACCTTAAAATAAAAATGAGACGAGCCTCGTCGAACAAAACATATATTGCGGGGCCCTCAAATAATGCTTGAATTAAAATACTTAGATTTCGGGAGGGCCGTTCAGCAAATTTTACGGCATTCCCCAAAGATAATCACACGCTAGCCACTTTAGGCATATTTTTAATAATTTTACCTTCTTAAATATCGGTGTGCATTTCATGCGACCCAAATCCAAATTCCAAAATGTTGAATAAGAATGTGTCGAGGATCCGGGTGCATTTCATGTGACGTGATCCAAAAATGCGTTCTTAAACGACGTTCACTTTCTTAATAATTGACTAAAGGCGGTAAATCATATTAAAATTGCGCTATGGGTTAGCCTGTATTAAAATTAGATTCTAGCCAAATATAACAGTTGAGCGACCGTGCTAGAACCACGGAACTCGGGAGTGCCTAACCCCTTCTTCCGGGTTAACAGAATTCCTTACCCGGATTTCTGGTTCGCGACTGTTAAAAAGAGTTAAATCCTTTCCTCGATTCGGGATTCAAACCGGTGACTTGGGACCCCATAAATCTCCCAAGTGGCAACTCTGAATCTAATAATAAACGAATCCCGTTTCGATTGTCCTTTTATTAAAAAAACTCCTTTTATTATACCCTTCACGGGGTGTAGTCGCGAAAAAAGATGTGTGACATATGTTATAAATTGTGATATACAAATAATAAAATTATTAATTATTGATCAAAAAAGGAAAATAAATTTTTATATAGCATGTTTAAGCAATTTCTAAAATAATAAATATAATTGTGGGAGTAAATAATATTTTAATATATAAAGAAAATTAATTTTTGATGTACACAAAGAAGAAAAATAATAAAATAGTTACTTAATAGTAAGAGTAAAATTGAAAAAAAAATTAATTCTCTCTTGATGTGCTAAAAGGATAAGTAAAAGGAAAAATTATCTTTAGTATACTAAATTCATGCTCTCTTCTCATGCTCATAGCTCATGATAGTTAACCTGCGCCGACGTGAATAACCATGGCAGGAGGGCGAGGACGCGGCCGTGGAAGATGGTGGGGCAGACATAGGAAACTTCCATTAGTCACATTTGGAAGCTCGGTAGGTGGACGCATGCAACCAAAAACTACAACGGAGGAACAAGGTCAAGTAACATCAGTCCAAATGAGAGAGTTGAACCAGATAGATATTGGATCGTCTTCGAAAGCAACTGCAACTGCTAAGAAACTTCAATTGAGCCCAGATCTAGCTCAATCGAAGCAAAAGGAAGTTGAAGTAACAACCAAAGCAAAGTCCAACATAGATGAGGTAGAGAAACCACAGGAGTCCGATGGAACGGTACTGCATGTTATAGTACAACAACCTGCTTCAACTAGAAAAGGATGAAGTGGATCGTGAAACTAAAAAATGAAAAGGATCCCTAATTACTTATGTAATTGGGTATTGCCCAAGTATATTCTATGCACAGATATATAGATCTTAAGTGGAACAAAATAGCAAATCCAGATTTGTTTATGCATGACGAGGGATATTACATCATCAAATTTCAGTCTACTAATGAAATGCAGGGAATTTTATGTACTGGCCCTTACACTATTAATAATCAACCTATCGTTTTAAAGTCTTGGACTGCAGATTTTGATTTTGATAAGGAGTTCCCAAATGAGATACCTCTATGGATTAATTTCCCAAAGTTACCAATGAATTGTTGGGGAATTAAATCACTAAGCAGGATATCAAGTGTTATTGGGATATCAATGTATGCTTATGAGTGCAACCAAACAAATGTGTCTTTCCTTTACTTGAATGCTAGTGAAACAACGTGACAAAGCCATCGCCAGATAAAATTGAAGTGATGGATCCTAGTAGCAGAGTTTTTCAATAAGATGTTACATACGATTGGAAGCCAATGTTCTGTGATAAATGCCAAGCTATTGGCCATGTTTGATCAAAGGTGCAAAGAAGGAATGAAGAGAAAACAACCAAACAAGGAGGACCCAAGAAGAATATACAAATATGGGTAACAAAAGAGCAAACAACAGAGCAACAAATTGAAAACAGCATAGGAACAGAACAGGGGAAAGGGAAAGAGTCCAGGAATACAGAGATAATTGACAAACAAACAAAAGTTGTAGAGATACAGGCAATTGTTATAGTGCATAAGCAGCAACCCAAAGAAGGAAATGAGATCAGTACTCCTGATAAAGAGAAAGCAGTAAGCAATATGCCAGAACTCAGTTTACAAGAGTTCCCTATCTTATGTTCAGTGCCAATAAGGAATGGTTTTGAAGTGTTGAATAGAGGTTATGCTGGATCCCAATCAGCACCTCCTGACAAAGGAGGTGGAGCCAGCTGTTAACAAATGAATTGGCTCTTTTGGAATGTAAAGGGAGCAAATAAAAAGTATAAATAGAAGGAACTTAGAGTATTTACGGGGAAAACATATTACATAGCAGGAATAACAGAAACTAAAGTCAAAGTACATAAAGCAGCAATTGTAGAAGCAGCTGTGGCGCCCAAATGGGGATTTCAAAACAATTATCTTAGTGCACCTAATGGTAGAATTTGGTTATTATGGGATAACAGCTTATACAAAGTAGATAAGCTGAGAGAGGAGGCACAATTACTGCACTGTCAAGTTACTATAGTAGCATCAGATAAGCCATGTGTTATAACTGTCATCTATGGGAATAACACATGTAGCAAAGGAAAAATATGTGAGAAACACTTAATGTACTGCCTCAAGGAATAAATATGTCATGGTTAATTGCTGGAGATTTTAATGTAATGTTATATCCACGTGATAGACTATATGGAAATCTAGTGCAGTATAGAGAGATCAAAGATCTCAATGACTGTATCCATGATTTATTGCTTAATAAAGTAAATTGGACTGGTGAATACTACACATAGAATAACAAGAAGCAAAGCAATGATAGAATATGTAGCAGATTTGGCAGGGCTTTTGGCAACCGTGATTGGATGATGGAATGTGGCCATATTGTAATGTTGTTCTCATCATAAGAAAACCATAATAATATCAAAGTTCCATTCAGATTCTTTAACTCTTGGGTTGATCATGATAAGTTTCTAGAAATTGTGAGGAAAGTGTGGCAACGAAGATTTACCAATTGGAAGATGGAAAATATATGGCTGAAACTGAAGGCTCTTAAGCCGTTATTCAAACAACTGAATAATGAAAAGTTTAGAAGCATCACACAAAGAGTAGAAAAGCAAAAACTGAATCAGTGATAATCCATAAGCAATTGAATTCACAATGGTCAGATGATCTTATGGAGGAGAAAAAAATTACATTGCAAAATCTAGAAATATGGTCCATGATAGAAGAGAGCATCATGAAGTAGAAATCAAGAGTCAAATGGATCCAACTATGGGATTCGAATACAAAATATTTCTCAGTTGTGGTCAAAGAGAGAAGTCAGAAAAAACTTATTAAGGAGATCACATCTTTAGCGGGAATAAATCACACTGAATCAAAAGACATCCAAGAGGAGATAGTGAAGTTTTATAAATCCTTGATGGGGTCTTCAGCAAAGGAGTTACCAGTTATTAACAAAGTGAACATGAAGGGTGGACCAACATTATCTCATCAACAAAGCTAGATTTAATTGCTCCAGTCTCTAAGGAAGAAATTCAAAGAGGACTTGAGTCCATAGGTGAAGGAAAAAGTTGTGGGATTGATAGGTATGATACTACTTTCTTCTAAAAAGCACGGGGAATTATTAAGGAGGAAGTGTGTGAATAAGTAAAAGAGTTTTTTACCAAAGGGAAGATATACAAGGCCATCAATTGCACAACCATTACATTACTACCAAAAAATGATAAGCCAATAACAATGAAGGAGTATAGACCAATAGCATGTTGCACTACTTTGTACAAACTGATTTCAAAGGTCATAGCAGCAAGAATTCAAATAGTCATTGCATCCACAATCAATGAATCACAGGCAGGTTTCAACCCAGGGAGAACAATTGGAGACACGTCATCCTGGCACATAAATTAGTGAAAGCCTACATAAGAAAACATGTGTCCCTAAGATGCATGATAAAGATAGACTGCAAAAAGCTTATGATTCAGTGGAATAGATATTCTTGAAATAAATCATGGAGGAGTTAGGATTTCCTAATCAGTTTATCAAATGGATCCTAGAATGCATGCAAACAGTCAGTTATACTATACTAATTAATGGGGAGCCTTCAATACCTTTTAATGCAGCTAAAGGACTTCGAAAAGGAGACCCTATATCTCCTTTTCAATTTGCTATAGCAATGGAATACTTGAGTAGGAGACTAAGAGGAATGACAAAGAAGACATGCTTTCACTATCATCCGAGATGTTTAAAATTAGCAATCACATATTTGTGCTTTGCTAATGACTTATTGTTTTTTGCCAGATGTGACATATCATCAGGGGTTTCTCTTTGATCATGCTTTAATCAGTTCTTAGAAGCTTCAGGCCTCAAAGCAAACTTGGAAAAAAGTTTAATATACTTTGGAGGAGTGAGCAGAGAAGATAGAGAAAGAATACTACAGGAATTGGGTTTGTCTGAAGGTGAGCTTCCATTTAAATATTTTGGGGTTCCTCTATAGATCAAGAAGCTATCCTTGGTTCAATGGAAACCACTTATTGAAAGAATAGTAACCAATATATCATTGTGGACTGCAAAATAGTTATCATATGCTGGAATAGTGCAACTGGTGCAAACAGCCATATTTGGGGTCCAAGCCTACTTGCTCAACTCTTTATTCTTCCTGCAAAAGTACTAAAAATTATTGATGTTTACTGTCGAAGTTACATATGGTCTGGATGCAACACCATCAGTAAGAAAGCTCTAGTGTCCTAGGAAAAAGTTTGTGCTCCTACGAGTATTGGAGGTCTGGGTTTTGCTAACTTACAGTTATGGAATAAGGTTGCTATAGATAAGAACTACTGGGACCTAGCACACAAGCAAGACAAGTTGTGGATCAAATGGATCCATGCGTACTACATCAAAGGCCAAGAAATAGAAACTATGACAATAGCTCATAATGCTTGTTGGATGCTTAGGAAGATCATGAAAGCTAGATCAATATTTGAAGGTATACAATGGAAGTTCAAGAAAGGTAAGAGTATTAGAAGACAAATATATATCCAACTGATTGGTTAGGAAACAAGATTGCCATAGAAAATCATGATGTTTGGCAATGCAGCTCGACCTAAAGCAAGATTTACACTATGGTTGCAACTTCAGGGCAACTGCTAACCACTGATAGGTTAGCTAAATGGGGACTGGTAATAGCTACTCAGTGTGTGATGTGCAAAAATGCAGAGGAAACACATGATAATCTCTTTTTGGAATGTGATTTTGCCAAAGAAGTATGGCATAGAGTGAATCAATGGGCACATGGCAAATCAATGACTACAAAGGGATGGCAACAACATCAATTGGAGACCATCAGCAGAGCAAAAGGAAAAACTCAAACTGCACAAATATTCAAGATGATATACATGGTTTGTTCATAGTATTTGGATAGAGAGAAATATGAGAATATTTGAAAAAAATGTATAGAAATAATGAATCAATAGCTAGAGATATTGCTTGTATTTGTAGTAAGAGAGCACCAACAAAAGCTAGAGAAATAGTACAAGCATTTAGATTCTAGATAGCATTGGTGTTAGAACAGAACATGAAATAGCTAACTGTGTTAGTTAGCTACTGGTTTGAAAGATACTTTGGTGATGAATAAAAATATTTAGTTACCAAAAAAAATAAATTATGATATCTATTTTGGTATACACATGTCCGATGTGTTATACACTGTGATATACAAATAATACAATATTTGTATTGTAATATACATTGATATAAAGGCAACAATGACTATAAATATAATTTTATATTATTGATATACAAAGAGTAATATTATTTATATACAAAGAACAAAAACAAAATTTTAATATACATGGTGATATAGACAAAGAAGGTAAAAAAAACTGTGATATACATTTATTAGCAATTTGATGCTAATATTTATAAGAGAAATTTTCACAAAGCACTATCTTTTGATAGTAATTAATCATCTATAGATACCATTTGCTATATTACGGATTATAAATACCTTTTGTGTGGTTATAAAATGTATTTGATGTATTTAAGCTATTGTATTCATGAATACACTAGCAAAAATATGCGTGAATCAGGGAACTCCAGCTAATCAGTTGTTGTATTTGAGTGTATTCGACTGTATTCATGGAGTGAAACATGGGATTACAGTTGGACAGATTATTGTATTCAAATGTATTCGACTGTATTTACGGTGTGAAATAGGGGTTTACACTGTTTTTAAAATGGAAAGTGAATCAATTATCATAATAGACTCCTCATATAACTCAACAAACTCAATTATAACACACATTTTGTATTTTCAGTTATAAAAAAAAAAATTCAACCGAAAAATACCCAAAAAATATAGCAATCTTCAGAGAAATTATATAATACATCTAAATACATAAATTATATTAATTAAAAAATATATGAATATATTCATGGCATATAGCGAGACAGTGAATATAATGAAATATATATAATACAACGGGATACATTGAAATTCGAAAAAAAAGACAGTATACAATGAAATACATGGAATACAACGAGATACATTGAATTACAATGAAAAAAAAAGACAATGAAAATACATTGAAATATATTAACAGAAAATCAAGTTGCTCAGTCCCAAATTCTGTCGTCTTTGTTCAAAAACAAACCCTAATTTTAGGCGAATCCGCCGTTCACCGGAAGTCGGTAGTGAAAACACAACCCAATGGAGATTGTGGAGAGTGTGAGGATCTATATGGCAAAGGCTCTCGATAAGGTACTGCTGATGGACATAACGTGGATAGTGGACTCAAAGCTATTGGGCTTACAAATCAGCGAGAGATCACTGTTGTGTGGAACAAATCCACATGGCTACCTCTTTACAATGTCATTGTTTGGATGGATGTTCGTGCGAGTTCTATTTGCAGGTCTTTTATCAATTTTTAACTTTTTTCCGTTTCTTGATTTTGAACCAAATTCAGCTTCATTTTCCGATCAGAATCACTATCTATTTTTTTCCTTTAATGCATACACATTTTTTGAGAGAGAGGAGATAACCATGGAGAAATACTGGCGTTGAGAGAGAGGGTGAAAAAAAATCTGAAAGAATGAGAGAGAAAAATAATACAAATAGTATTTTATAGCTTACGAGTAGGAGGTTACCATAAATAGATATTTGGCTATAAAAATCAAAAGGTATCTATAGAATATAGAATTTTAAAAGGGTATTTATTTAAAATAAATAAGATATCAACATTTGCTATAGGAGGTAAAAATTCCTATTTATAACTAGGGATATTTTCTGCCAATTATATGTGTATGTTGTTATACCATGCCTAAACCCCAACTCATTATCCAAAATACTTTATGGGCTTTTTACATTTTTATCCCACGCCAGAAACTATTTACATTTGATAGCGGAAAAATCGTATAAAATTTGTATATATATATATATATATATATATATATATATATATATATATATATAT
>MU745836.1:22264-57747 GCA_026770625.1 Nicotiana glauca
CCTAACACCTTCTCCCGGGTTAACAGAATTCCTTACTCAGAATTCTGGTTCGCGGACTGTAATACAGAGTCAATCTTTTCCTCGATTCGGGATTCAACCGGTGACTTGGGACACCATAAATCTCCCAAGTGGCAACTCTGAATCTCTTAATAAACGAATCCCATTTTGATTGTCCTTTAATTGGAAAAACTCCCTTTATTATGCCATATACGGGATGTAGTGGAAAAAGGAGGTGTGACAACCAAGAGGATGAATAAGAGCTCTCTTAGTCCATGCAAGTAATGTGCGTTTTCTATGAGTGGAGCCTGGTCCCTCTTTTGTGGTCATAATTTCAGCAGCCACTATATCTTTTGGTACTGATTAATTCTTAGACTGGACACCTTCCTTGGAGTGCCCAGTGTTCCTACATTGGGTACGAGGCCAATTGTCAGTTGCAGTGGCACTCTTATTGTGAGGATTGTAAGGATCTTTCTTCCTTGGAAACCCTGATCCTCGCCTTTTTTCACTGTCATTAGTGAACAAGGCAGTGGTAGCCTCTACGGACCAGGTCCACTTTAGAGACCTTTCAAGATCATTCATTACTTTTTCTAGATTTGCTTGGAGGAGCTCATTTTTCTTAATTTCAGCACTTGTCCTACATCTCAAGGCCTTCATTTCGTTCCACTAACTATCTCCTTTCCTTTTTTAGAGCTTTCAGGTTTTGACTTAGTCAAGGGCATTACTACTAGTTCCCTTTGGTCAGCAGTTTATGCCAAGAGATTACTATTTTCTTTTCTAAGAATTTCAATGGCTTTCTTTTGATCAGTAATTGCAGCCACTAAGTCTTCTCTAGTATGTTCAGATTATTCTAGTTCTAATAGCAAGGAATCCCTATCCCCCACAAGACTACAAAAGGCAGTAATTAAAACATCAGCTAAACACATGAGTTTTTTTCGAGAATAGGATTTCAGATTTTTCTGAATATCCCTAAAGTTTACCTCTTTGTTGATATTGTCTGATTGAGCCATCAAAGAAAGCGTTGAGTCATATCCAATCTCCTCACCTTCAACTTCCATCGTAGAACTATCATCAGTATTAGATTTATCATGTTTTACTTATGTAGTTCCCTCATAAGCTATTTGCAAAGCTTCCCATATTTCCTTGGCAGTGTCATATGTGGTGATTCTGTCGTATTATTTAGGTCCTGATGGGTTTTACTTAATCTTATGCTTCTTATGTTTTGATGATTTAACAAACTCGTTGTAAAGAACCAGATAGAGAACCTGCTTTGTTGGATACACATCTCATATGAACTGGTCGAAGCTTGAACATCATCAAATGGATGAACGACCACATGAAGGAACACAACAGGGATCCGATGACCTGATTCGTTAGGGTTCTCCGATAAAAGCAGTGACTTTACTCATTCAACATAAATAGAAACACAACAGGGACCTGCTCTCTTAGGGTCTCTGACAGAAGTACAGGTTAAAGTGCACAGCTGGAACGTAGCAGAAGAAAGTCCATCAAGCAACTGTTACAGAAGAGGAACATAAATAGGACATGGTCCAGTGGTATGTCCTAATAGAAGTATTAGGACCTGGTTCATTAGTATGTCCTGACAGAAGCACAAAGTCCAGCTGGAACGCACCTGCCCCGAAGTGGCTGTGCAATCAGTGCAGCAGTTACTTCTTATTGAGAAGAAGTACATCAAGAGTTGACATCACTACCCATTGTGATATCTTTTGTGATAAAACAACCTGGTGCAAGATACATTTGGTTTATGCATTCAATGATATTCTCTCAAGCAAAAAGAAGTATTGATCTGGTACTGAAGTCACTGGTGCGTCAAGAATAAGAAGATAACTCCACTAAGGATTAGTTTCTAGCAAAGTTGATTGTTTGTCCATAGTTGAGTTGTAATCTTGTTTATTGCTTTACATTGTAATTCCTAGTTTTCTTTCTTAGAAGCACTGTTTTAGGAACAAACAAAATTCTTAAACCTTAGAGTTTATGTTGTGACTAGTAGTAGTCATAAGTTAAATCCTCTGTAACTAGGAGAGTTATAGAGTGGCTTGTGGTGGTGCATCACAAGTTAGTTTGAAGTCTTTACAAAAGAGAGTTTACAAAGTGGCTTGTAATAGGTAGATTACAAGTTAGTTGAGTTTAAAGCCTACTAGTGTAGGTCATGGTTATTTTATCCCCTTGTGTGGTATTTTTTCACGTAGAAAAACCTCTAGCCTCATTTGCATTCATTATTTACTGCTTTCAACGTATCAGTCTAATAGAGAACCAAGTACTCTATAGGTTGGCGGACTCATACAAGTTATCAATTGGTATCAGAGCAGGTTTTTCCTATCAGGCTAACACCTAGGAGGAATACTCAATGGTTGCTCTACCAAACTTTGAATAAGGACAATCAACCTGTAGACCTCCCAGATTCAATGGATAATACTACGGCTGTGGAAGACTCGGATGCATGACTTCTTAATGGCTGAAGATTCAGAATTGTGGGACATTATATGTGATTGTCCCCATGTTCCCATGAAAAAGATTGAAGAAATAGAACAACTGGTACCTAAAGGAAGAAGAGAGTACAATGACATTGACAGAAAAGTTGTAGAAAAGAACTACCGTGCCAAGAAGATCTTGATATGTGGTATAGGGCCTGATGAGTACAACAGAGTCTCAGCTTGTGAAACTGCCAAAAAAATATGGGAGGTATTGCAAACCACTCAAGAAGGAACCACCCAGGTCATGCAATCCAAAATTGACATGCTCACCACTGAATATGAGCTGTTTAGGATGAAGGATGATGAATCTATACAAGGCATGTATACCAAATTCACCTCCATCATAAATGAGCTTCATTCGTTTGGGGGTGTCATTCCCAGAAACAAGCTTGTCAGAAAAATTCTTAGTGTTCTACCTGGGTCTTGGGAAAGTAAGGTAAATGCCATCACGGAAGCTAAAGATCTGCAGACTCTGACCACGGATGAGTTGATTGGAAATCTGAAAACGTACGAGATGAAAACAAAAAAAAGAAAGACAATGAAAGAAGAGAGACTAAGAAGGAAAAGAACCTGGTTCATAATGCTGAAAGGAGTGACTCAAGCGATGAAGATAGTGATATGACATATCTTACTAAGAAATTCCAAAAAATGGTTCGAAGAAACGATGGTATACCAAAGTGGGGCAGTTCAAGTAAGACAAGGAACAATGATCTCTGTCACGGATGTGAAAAACCAGGGCATTTCATCAAAGATTGCCCATTCGCGAAACAGAAGCAATACAAGAAAAATCCTAATAAAGCAGGCAAAAGGAACCCGGTTCCAGATAAAAAGTTCAATAGAAAAAGCGCCGCAGACAATATTGTCAAACAGGCTCTTGCTGCTTGGGGAGATTCCTCAAGTAAATCTGAAAGGGAATCAGATGTAGAAAATAGTTCCATGATGGCAGTGGAAATTGAAGCAACGAAGTACAATTCACTGTTCGCACTGATGGCTCAAGCAGATAATGATGATGATGAAGAAGATGAAGACGATGAGGTAAACTTTAGGGATGTTTAGAGAAATCTGAAATACTACTCTTCCAAGAATATAAGATCTTTATCTAATGTCCTAATTTATGCCTATTATAGCCTTGTAAGTTATAAGGAGATCCTGACCACAAAACTAGGAGAGAAGTCTAGAGATGATCTAGTTGTCTGTGTAGTGGACTTAAATGGGACCATAGCAAATCGTGAAAAAGAAACGGAAGCCTTGAGTAAAAAGATAACCAGTGTAGAGAATGAGAGATAATCTGATAGTAGTAGTAGTTGATCTAAAAGAAATGATAGAAGGCCTTAACAATGAGAAACACACCTTAGAAGATAAAGTTGCATGTACTGAAAAAGAAAGGGATGACTTGTTAGTAATATGCACTAATCTAGAGGAAACCATTGAGGGCCTCAATAAAGAACTTAGGAATGTAAGTCTTGGGAAAGGGAAGGAAGTAGCTAGTGAGACACACATCATGCTTGAAAGGGAGTTAACTGTTGTGAAAACCAGTCTTTGTGGTGAACTAAAGAGGAATCAACAACTCCAAGCTAAATTGGAGAAGGTGAGAAATTACCTTGAGAAATAATTGAAATGGACCTGGTCCTCAGATGTTGTCACTACCATGTATCTCAACAACAGTGGGAACAAGCAGGGCATCAGGTTCCAAAGGGAGAAAACTACCTATAACCCGCACATCAAGTATGTTCCTATACTTGATAACTGGCTATGTACCCATTGCAGGAACAATAGGTGTTTTAAAGAAAATTTCCAAGCCAGGGTTCAGTCTGCCCAGAAAAACAAAGTGTTCTTTGATGGAGTGACACCTAAAAGGGGATCAGGTACCACTCTCAAAAAGCGGATATTGCTTGTATAGACTAGGAAATCCCTCATTTATCCTTTTTATCAGAACAAGGGACCCAAACTAGTTTGGGTTCCTAAATCTAACCCTTGATTTGCATGAGCAGGGAACAGTGAGAGGAAGCGGGCTGCTATGGATCACGGACAATGGATACATAAACCATTCAACTAAAAACAACATGAATCTCTTCTCACTGATAGCCCTACAGGAAGGGAATGTATCCATAAGAAAGAAGTAAAGGGTACATTCTCAAGTGAATAAAAAGATAGATAAGTTCTTTTGGTACTCAAGTGAGAATGTGCGCTATGTGAATGGTCTAAAGAGTGCAGTCACCAATCTGATAACTTGCCAAGTGGTCTCAGATGACAAAGGAAACAAGGACATCCACTTCAACTAAGCATGAATTTTCACAAGCTGGTGGTATGAGATGAGTGAAGTCGCAACCTTGGCAAGAAGGATTGGTATATGCAAACCTCCCACCTCTGAATAAATTAACTCAGCAGGACCTGGCCCATGGTTTGTCAGCCCAAGTGTTCCCAGACATGAGTTCACCAAAGGAAGTAGGATAAGGGGAGAAGGGATCAAGTACAATTCCCCAGAAATCAAGTATTTCACAGAAAAGTGATGCTGCTGAAAGAAAGAACTGAACAGACAAGAGTGCCATGTTCTCAACAATAGGAAGGATCAACCAGGGAACCTCAATAAAAAAGGGATGAGCAAGGGGATTCCACTGGAATACAATCCACGAAACAAGGCCAGAATGTCTCCAACAAAGGGCACTCTGGATAATAGGAAGTGCTCATGGGATCTACAACAAGACGCTTTCTCTTGACAAGAAAGAAACGATGACTAAATAAGTAAGATGAAGAGGGATTATTGAAATGCAATGCAACATCATTCTCCATGTCTCCAAAATAACTTATATGTCACTCGTTACCACTGTATCTAAGGAGGAGCAAGGATGCAGCTCATGGCACGGCACAAGTAGCGGAACACAAGTGTCTTTTTTTGTGAAAAAGGATTCATGCCTCATCCTTTAGGAAACAATGAAGCAAAACTCAAATGGCTTCATTAACAACTGAAGAAGGTTTTCAAAGTAAAAATGAAGGGGGAGAAGATCAAGAATATTGAAGGAAAAGAAGACAAAACTCCAGATATCTGCATCAAAGCCTCAAGTAGAAAATATTTCGAATAAATCAAGGTGAAGACGGGGTCACACAAATCTAATGAGGAACCTGCTGCTCAGTCTGTTGTCTGTGTGAGACACCATCAGGTAAAGGTAGCTAAAGTGTTTTCTGGCCAAGCCTTCAACAATTTTGTAGGTAGACACGCATGACGATCATGGAAGCCAAATGTACAGTTATGAACTACAAGGAAGGGAGTTGCTAAAATCTTGTTCAAAAGAATTGTTCTGGCATCAGGTTCTTATATCTAAGATTAGTAGTAATGTGCTTAATTTTTGCATGCCCTTTATAAATAAAAAAAGGCATATAAATACTTTGAAATTTAACTGCCACGTCATTCAACTTTTTAACATTTGAGTGCCATGTCCTGTCAGTCAAATCCTTCATCCCCTCTGCACGGTAACACTTCCCCACAAATCTACCGCCATTTTCAGATGTTTCAGAATCTGTTTCTCTCCTACTCATCATTAGTTCTTCTCCCAATAAGAAACTTCCCCTCTTTCTCAAGGCAAGTTATGAACCTTCATCCCCTGTGCATAGCTAGAATCCTCTTCCTATCTATTCCTTTCTCTTTCAACTCATATACCAAGTACTCATAAAATGGCTATTGAACAATTTTCTCATTCCTCTGCCATTAATATTGTTCCCACTTCTTCATCATCCTTTAACTCATTCCCAGAGCTTCACCATTTCACGCCTTCTACCACCTTATACACTTTTGGGTACACCTCCACTACTACAATCTTTCCATTTCTAATAAACCATGTTTACCATAATTTTGAGAATCCCATGTCTAGTAAATCTTACGATCTCATCAAAGACCACACAGGAAGTCTCACTCCTCGAGTATCAGAAGCCTATGAGCACGAACTTGACCAGTACCTTAATACCTCCATGATAGACTCAGAGACTCTCAAGGAGTCACCAGAAAAGGAAGCAGCTCATAACATTATGGCTATATCTATAAAGAGATTGATGGATGAAGGAGCTTATCTCTCCTCAGAGTTTCAAGGTGAAGACCTAACATTCCTAGGAGATGTTAGAACCATAGCACTCCTAGAGTCCTTGGCTCATGGGATATTTTCAGAAAAGCCTTCTGATGAACTTGATTCACTCCTATGCAAACTCACTCCTATATCTTCTATTCATTCCAAGCTCCCAAAGTCTTCCTCAAAATCACCCATCACTAGATCACTACAGCAAGAGAATTCTGAATCCTCACTACAGAAAAGTAAAAGAAGTGTCAAGATAAAGAAAAATAAGAAAATTAATCCAAAAGATATCATCAAGAGTGTGATAGAAACTCAGATAGACAAAGATGCTTCTAGAGAACCTGGTTCTTTAGTGCAACAGTTTATGACAAGTAAGGAAATTGTTGAAGAACAGAAAGGGTTATCAGTGAAAAATAGTTACAAGTCTAAACAGAGTCAAATTGAGATAGCAGTGTCTGAAGACAATACTGTAGAGGCAGCAAGCTGGAAAGGAAAGTCTACCAAAGGGACTAGTAAACAAAATAGGGAAACGGTTAAGGAACCTGGTTCCTTAAAATCCTTGTCCTGTGATGGTATTCTATGGTGGCAAAGGTTAAGAACTCAAAAGGTGATGTGGGGTCGAACATTTGATCCAACAATTTTAGATATGGCAGGCATGAGATAAATTCTGGAGATTGTGGAGTTTCAACAATGGGAACATCTGTTTTAAGGGAGCATGCCTCTAGTATACGAATATGCAGTGCAAACCCTCTATGAATCTCTTTTTACTGTTGAGAAGGATCACATCCGTGCACTTTTAAATGGAGTGGATATTGTACTCGACGCCTCAATGTTGGGTAAAATTCTTAGAATTCCGTGTGAAGGTGTGTCCTTAGTTAAGGATGTCTGTGGAATAAATTTTCGGAGAGACATCATGAAATCGCAAGCTATTCAATAAGGGGAACAGGTCCATAACAATATATTGCTTCCTCAGTATCAGCTTCTCCTTGAACTGGTCAATAAAGTGCTCTTACCCCGCTCTGAGAGGCCCTCCATTGCTACAAAATCAGATTTGGTCCTAATAGAGGCGCTTGATGAGTTTGTGCCAATCAATTTGCCAGCAATCATGATAGATCATATGTAGAAGGTGGAAAATTTTAAGGGTGGAAATCATGGGTTACCTTATGGATTTCTTCTCAATCAAATGTTCAGATTCTACAATGTTCCCTTGGGAAATCCTAGAGTGGGCACATGCAAGCAGACATTCTCTAAGACCACTATAGAGGAATGTGAATGTATAGAAAGAGTTGGTGGGATCCTCTTGACCATATCTCAGCTGATAAACGCTTAAAATGTAGCTTCTGAGGAAGTGAGAAGGTTGACAGCTCGAAATGCCATAATGGAAACTTAGCTCAGCCAAGCAGCTAAGGGGCCTGATTCTGTACATGAGGAAGTCACCCGACTGAGAAAGGAAAATGAGAAACTACAGGCTCAGCTACATGAAGAAAAATTGGCTGCAAATGCCAGACTGGACTTGGTTCTCAAAACCATTGTTGTCTCTTCCTTCAAGACTCCATCCCTTAGCGCTCCTTAGGATTCCCCTCAGTGTCTATCCTTTTCCTTGTTCAAACTTTTTGTGGCTGTTGTTTTACTGGTGTTTATGTGTTTTATTTTTGTGTGATGACATTTTGGAATTAACCATTACTGCTCCTGACTTGGTCAGTCCAATTTAAACATTAATGAAATATCTCCCCTTTCTTTGCATGTACAATATTGTGTTCCTCTGGCTTCCTTTTTCTGTCATGTCATGTGCACATATGTGGCATTAGCTAACTGTGTTAGACTTCTTTATGCTTATTACCTACATGTGCTCTTCTTCCTAGCTGTTCTTTTTAATGATGCCAAAAAAGGGATAAAATTGGTAGGAACTTCTCAGATTAAGGGGAATTGGAACTTGTGAGATTAAGGGGGAACTTCGTGTATTTCTCGCATATCATCTAGTTATTTCTGCTCTAAACAAATGATGTCCATACTTAAGTTTGTCATCATCAAAAAAGGGGAAATTGATGGTTTTTACTTAATCTTATGATTCTTATGTTTTGATGATTTAACAAACGTATTGTAAAGAACTAGATAGAGAACCTGCTCTGCCGGATACACATCTCATATGAATTGGTTGAAGCTTGAACATCAGCAAATGGATTAACGACCACATGAAGGAACACAACAGGGATCCAATGACCTGATTCCTTTGGGTTCTCTGACAAAAGCACAAGCTAGTGACTGTACTCATTCAACATAAAAAGAAAAACAACAGGGAACTACTCCCTTGGGGTCTCTGACAGAAGTACAGGTCAAAGTGCACAGCTGGAATGTAGCAGAATAAAGTCCATCAAGCAACTGTTACTAAAGAGGAATATAACTAGGACCTAGTCCAGTGGTATGTCCTGATAGAAGTATTAGGACATGGTTCATTGGTATGTCCCAATAGAAGCACAAAGTCCAACTGGAACGCACTTGCCCCCGAAGTGGCTGTGCAGTCAGTGCAGTAATCACTTCTCACTGAGAAGAAGTACACCAAGAGTTGACATCACTAACCATTGTGATATCTTTTATGATAAAACAACCTGGTACAAGATACATTTGGTTTATGCATTCAGTGATATTCTCTCAAGTAAAAAGAAGTATTGATCTGGTATTGAAGTCACTGGTGCGTCAAGAACAAGAAGACAACTCCACTAAGAATCAGTTTCTAGAAAAGTTGATTGTTTGTCCATAGTTGAGTTGTAATCTTGTTAATTGTTGTACATTGTAATTCCTAGTTTGCTTTCTTAGAAGCACTATTTTAGGAACAAACAAAATTCGTAAACCTTAGAGTTTATGTTGTGACTAGTAGTAGTCATAAGTTAAATCCTCTGTAACTAGGAGAATTATAGAGTGGCTTGTGGTGGTGCATCACAAGTTAGTTTGAAGTCTTTGCAAAAGGGAGTTTGCAAAGTGGCTTGTAATGGGTAGATTACAAGTTAGTTGAGTTTAAAGCCTACTGGTGTAGGTCGTGGTTTTTTATCCCCTTGTGTGGGATTTTTCCACGTAAAAAAACCTTTGGCCTCCTTTACATTCAATCTTTAATTCTTTTAATGTATCAGTCTAATAGAGAACCAGGTACTCTATAGGTTGGAGGACTCATACATGCTATCAGGTCCCAAACCATGTACCAGAATTTTCTTGGCACGAAAATTCTTCTCCACCACTTTCTTGTCTGCTTTAGTGTATTCTATGCAAGTCTTTTTTATTGAAAATGGAAATTCATTTAGTACCTTGATTGGAACAAACAGACCTTCGCAGATGACATAACAAAGCTGACAATCATCATCCATGATAAAATCATGCATTCTAGCTTTCCACCAACCAATAGCATTTTCCATAAAACTTGGGTGGGTGATATATGGATTGACCTTCTTCAAAATTTAGTGGAGGCACCATGAGGATCTTTCCTAGGTGTAAGCCTGATGGGAGGAACCCGCTCTGATACCAATTTTTAGTTTGTATGGGTCTACCAAATCATAGAGTATCTGGTCTTATACAAGTTTCTGGTGAGAACACTTAGTAAAGCACTAAGTAAATGAGGCAGAGGATATTTACGTAACAAAATACCGCATAAGAGGATCAAAAAACCATGACCTACATTGTAGGTTTTTAACTTCACTAACTTGTAATCTTACCTATTACAAGCCACTTTACAATACTTCCGATTGCAAAGGATTTACTCAACTAACTTGTGGTACCTTTACCACAAGCCACTTTGTGACTATCCTAGTTACAAAGGCTTTTTACTAACTTGTGGTGCTGTCACCACAAGCCACTTTGTAACTCTACGATTACTAAGACTTTTTCTTATGATTAAATCTAGTCACAACATAAACTCAACGAGTTTATGAATTTACATGAGAATTCCTAATCAGTATACTTCTAATTAAGCGATTAAGGAGATATTGTAAGTACAATAACAAGGTTACAACTCAACTAGGACAACAACAATCAATCTTTTAGGAACTAGTCCGTAGTGGCGTTCAACCTTGTTCTTCAAGCTTCAGAGGATAATTTTTCTATTTTTATCTACAGGCTTGAATGAGAAACAGAAACCTTCCAGTGATGTTTTTGTATAAATACCCTTTAGTACATCTTGATCACATTACTTGAAATGATGTGAGTACTTTGTTTGGTTAGAGAATGAGTGGGCTAACAGTGTGGTGCAGTGCGGCAGAAACAGTGTCGTCAGTCACTTTAGTTCCAGTTGTGTCCAAATGACTCTGTACTGCTATATAGGAACCACAGGAGCATCAGGTCCTTGTTTGGTTCCTAGATCCTGAATCTATAGCAGTTCATCTTTTACTGGAGTCCATTAAAGTTTGCAGCAATCCAAAGTAGGTCAGGTTCCCTAACGGGTTCTGAGCAGAAAGTTTGTTAGATCATCAAAACATAAGGCAAGAGTGCTTAAGATCTATCAAGTAAGAATGTTAAACTAGGGGCACCTGGAAGAACTGTTGAGCGACCGAGGACGAGCTAACTTCCCTCGTGGATGAGATCAACCTCAAGGACCATTAAAACCACATTCGCCAGCCCGTACCATACAAATGATCATTGGTGGGGGCGATGATGCAGTAATCAACCATGTAAAATTCACCACCACACACAAACTTAAGCGGGCAGACGCCCATGAACGGTATGAAAACTTCGAAGATAGTATCATCTTCGATAAGTCGATTACCAATGATTTGTCTTTCCCTTACTATGATGCTTTAGTTATAACTTTACGTATCGCTGATACTGATGTAAAAAGAATAATGATGGACGAAGGGAGCAACATGTGTATTATCCATCCATAGGTCCTCTTACAGATGAGACTCGAGGCTAAGATAATACCGTATTGCATAACACTAACGGGTTTTAACAATGTAGTGTAACGGAACTCAGGAGAAATAATGTTGCCCGTTTTGGTAGGATGGGTCACCCTGGAAATGATATTTCACGTCATGAACCAAGAAACAGCCTACAACGCTATCATAGGGCGTACATGGATACACACCATACAAGTCGTTATGTCAAGTTTTTATCAAGTAATCAAATTTCCTACCCTATGGGGATATTCAACATCTAAGGCGAGCAACGCACCGCCCAAGAATGCTACTGGATCGCCCAAGATTGCACGCATACCAAACAACTAAAAGGGGAAAGTGTGGAAGCATAGCAATCAGCCATATTGGGAACCATACCTGACGTACAAATAGATGCCATCAAAGATCCGAATATCGTAGAAGCTTGCAAGGCAACCGTAGAAGACCTCGACACCGTCCAGCTAGACAACACCGATGGCACGAAAAGTCCTACATCGGACACAACCTCTCAGAATCAGGTAAATATCGTGAGTTCTTAACTAACAATGCCGATTTGTTTTTCTTTTCCCATTCAGATATGCCAGGAATTCAAAGGGATATCGCCACACACAAGCTCAACGTTGATCCTCTTTATCCGCTAGTACAACAAATGTGGAGAAAGTTCAATGCCGCCATCAATGAGGAGGTTAGCAAAGATGTTGATAAATTACTCACTAATGGTTCCAT
This sequence comes from Nicotiana glauca, assembly GCA_026770625.1. Lineage (NCBI taxonomy): Eukaryota > Viridiplantae > Streptophyta > Magnoliopsida > Solanales > Solanaceae > Nicotiana > Nicotiana glauca. The sequence continues at coordinate 34,418 of MU745836.1, forward strand.
TCGAGAGTCGAAATATCCTCAATGGGTGACCAAAGTGTCACGATCCAGATTTTCCACCCTCGGGGTTCATAATGGTGTCTACTCGTAGAAGCTAGGCAAGCCACGAAATCATAAACTCCTAACTCTTCTATTTTAAATCCTTTTATAAATCATAAAAATAAGCATTAAATATTTAAATAACATCGAGATATGAAATTAAAGCGGTAGACTTAAATTAAATAGGCTAAACAATAATGCAAAAATCAACATATGCCTCTACCCAAGAACTAATCTCACAACACTCACAGACTGTCTAGGATTACTACAAATAAGTGTTTGAAAGAAAATAACATAGTCTGTCTCAAGTACAAACGACAACAGAACATTAAAAAAAACTAATAGAAGATACACCGGGCCTGCGGACGCTAGCAGGGCTACCTCGGAGTCTCGGACTGAAAGATAGCTCCTGATCTACTGCTAATGACCAAACGCTACTCCGGGATCTGCACACAATGCAGAGTGTAGTATCAGCACAACCGACCCCATGTGCTGGTAAGTGCCTAGCCTAACCTCGGTGAAGTAGTGATGAGGCTAGACCAGACTACCACATAAACCTGTGCAGTTATATATACAGATACAGGGGAACAGAGATACAGAGATAACCAATCAATGTGGTAGGGGGAGAATGTTGTGGGGAAGATAACAACTTCGAATAAAAGTCATCAAGTAACGAAAAAAGCAACATAACTCAAACATCAATAAAGAATCAGAAATCAATAACTGCACGGCATCACCCTTCGTGCTTTTACTCTCGTCCTCACCAAGCAATGATGTAATGAAAATGTGCACGGTATCACCCTTCGTGCTTTTACTCTCTCTTTCCTCACCAAAGTAATTATATGATAAAATGTGCACGGCATCAGCCTTCATGCATTTACTCTCTTTCCTCACAGATAATTAATAGAATCGGTACGGAATGGTGCATCGTGTGGCACAGCATCACCCTTCGTGCTTTAACACTCTTCCTTTGCCCAAACAACAATCACAAACAAGGGCAAGGGAAATAAACAAGAACATATAGAATCCCGGCAAGGGAACAACAATCAACAATTAAATCCCGGCAAGGGAACAACAATTAAACAACTAAATTCCAGCAAGGGAACATTTCAATAACTCTTTCTCTATCTTTCACTTATACTTCATAACTCGATTTACCACTTGAGCCAATGCTCTAAAGGGCTCAATCATCTCATATACTTTCACAATTTATAATATAACTCGAGCCAATGCTCCAAGATGTTCAAATGTCTCAATTCCTTCCACAAAACTTTTCACAACAACTAAAAATCATCACCAAAGCATGAAGAATACAATGAAATCAAGATATACACAATATAAAGACTCACGGTCATGCTAGACACCAACGTATAGATACTCGTCACCATGCCTATACATCGTACACGACTAATACCATATAGCAAATAGGACTCAACTCCTAATCCCTCAAGCTAAGGTTAGACCAAACACTTACCTCGAACTTCCACGACCAACTCAATCCTCAAAAATCGCTTTTCCTTTCGAATTCGGCTCCAAATCAATTGTATCTATATATAAATACTTCATAACATCAAATAATGCTAAACAATTCAAATCCAATGCCTAATTATAGCTTTCCAATCATTCTTCCCAAAAACCCAAAAATCAACCCCGCCCCCACTTGGTCAAAACACAAGGTTCGGACCAAAATCAAATCTCCCATTCACCCACGAGCCCAAATATATAATTATTTCCAAAATTCGGCCCCAAAATGAGGTCTAAATCAACATTAATCAAAAAGCCCTAGTTCTACCCAAATCCCTAATTTTCTACCCTTAATCACATGTTTTAGGCCTAGAAATACAATAGATGTTAATGGAAATGGAAGAAAATAAGTTAAAGATTACTAAGCCAAGAGATTATGGTGAAGAATCGCTTCCAGGTTCGCCTAGGAGCTTTGGAGAAGAAGAGGTTTTGTGAAATTTTGAGAAATCCCGAAATGCATTCTATTTTTGAAACTTAAAATAACTGGGTGATTTAATTCTACGCGATCGTGATAAACCCCTCGCGTTCGCGATGGGTCAGGCTGTTAGGACTTCGCGTTCGCGTTAAGGGGCTCGCATTCGCGAAGCTTTAGCTTCTCGAGCCTCGCGTTTGCATGCCAAGCATCGCGTTTGCGATGAACAAATCTGGTGACCCATCCCCTGAACATTACGCGTTCGCGAGTGGACAGATGCATTCGCGAAGGGTCTCCCCCCTCAGCTTCGCATTCGCGTCCAATCCTTCGTCTTCGCGAAGAAGAAACTGGCACTTGGGGATTTTGCCTTACGCGTTTGCGAGTGGGACTACGCGAATGCGAAGAACAATTTCCCTGTGCACTGACTGCAGAAAATCTGCAACATTTTCTAAATTCAAAACTTCCCGAAATACATACGAAACACACCCAAGCCCTCGGGGCTCCTAACCAAACACGTGTACTAACTCAACAACATCATACGAACTTATCCGTGTGATCAAATCGCCAAAATAACCTCAATAACAATAAATTAAACCTCAAAATCAAGAATCTTTTTCTCAACTTCACTAAGTTTCAAATTTAGAAATTCAAGTCTGAATCACGTCAAACAACGTCCGTTTTCAACCAAATTTTACATGAAGGACCTAAACCATATATAAGACCTGTACCAGGCGCCAGAAACAAAATACGGGCCCGATACCAACAAGTTCTAATCAATTTTCATTTCAAATTTCTTTGAACGATTTCAGAAAATAATTTTACTTAAAAATTCATTTCTCGGGCTCGGGACCTCGGAATTCAATTTCGGGCATACGCCCAAGTCCCATATTTTCCTACGGACCCTCCAGGACCGTCAAATCACGAGTCCGGGTCCGTTTATCCAAAATGTTGACCAAAGTCAAAGTTATTCATTTTAACATCAAAACTTAGTATTTTTCATATAATTTCATATTTAAGTTTTCCAGCTATGCACCCGGATTGTGCACACAAATCGAGGCAACTCTAAATGAGGTTTCCAAGGACTCAGAGATACATAATTCAATTGAAAACAAGTGATAACCCCTTTGGGTCGTAACACAAAATGGTCATGGTCAAAAAGAACGGGAAATGGTGGGTGTGTGTTGACTTCACCGACCTGAACAAAGTATGTCCGGAAGATTCCTTTCCGCTACCACATATCGACCAGCTCATCGATGCAACGGCGGGACATGAACTACTGAGCTTCTTAGACGCCTACTCTGGTTACAACCAAATTTAATGGTCGAAGAAGACCAAGAAAACACTACTTTCATCACTCACCGAGGAACGTACTGCTACAAAGCAATGTCGCTCGGACTCGAACGCATAGGCGACGTATCAAAGGTTAGTCACCAAGATGTTCAAAGAACAACTCAGTAAGACCATAGAGGTTTACATCGACGACATGCTAGTAAAGTCGAAAAAGAAAGAGGATCATATTGGTCATCTAAAGGAAGCCTTCGAGATACTGAGGCAATACGGGATGAAATTGAATCCTGAAAAATGCGCATTCGGTGTAACTTCAGGAATGTTCCTTGGTTTTCTAGTGTCACAAAGGGGTATCGAGGTCAACCTGGATCAGATCAGAGCCATCGAAAAAATACCGGAGATGGTGACCAGCAAGAAGTAGGGGCAGAAATTAACAGGACGAACAGCCACCCTATCAAATTTCATTTCACGATCATCGGGCAGATGCCATAAATTTTTCAATGTACTGAGGAAAGAACACGGACTGTAGTAGAATGCAGAATGCATCGACGCCCTAAGAAAGCTGAAAGCGTACCTATCCTCACCATCGTTACTCGCCAAGGCAGACCCGAGTGAATGCCTACTAGTATAACTAGAAGTCTCCGAAGTCATGGTAAGTGCAGTCTTGATCCGCGAATGCAAAGGTATGTAATCTCCGATTTACTATATCAGCAAAAACTTGATTTATGACAAAACAAGGTACCCTCACCTTGAGAAACTAGCTTTGGCATTGGTCTTAGCTTCATGAAAGCTTAGACCATATTTTCAATGTCACCCCATAAAAGTGGTAACAACCTTCCCCCTCATGGGCATCCTACACAAACCTGAATTATCAGGTAGATTGGCCAAATGGGCCATAGAATTAAGCGATCACGACATAACATACCAACCGCGAATTGCCATTAAGTCGCAAGTGCTCACCGATTTCATCGCTAATTTCAGCGAGGAAATATTGTCTGAAGTAGAACATGAGGCACTCCGCGCTTCCGCACATTCCGACCTTTGGGTCCTCTACACTGACGGCGCATCTAATGCATCGGGATTGAGACTAGGACTCATCCTTGAGGTTACTACGGACAAAGTAATTTGCCAGTCTATACGATTCCCCAAGATGACTAACAACGAGGCCGAGTATGAAGTTGTGATTGCAGGAATGAAATTAGCTCTCAAATATGGTGCTTCACGACTCATCCTCCATTGCAAATCTCAACTCGTGGTGAACCAAGTCACCGGGACTTTCCAAATCAAATAACAAAGACTACAAAAGTACCAGTCAGAAATTCACAAACTGCTACCAGAATTCGATGAATGCTGCCTCGACCAAATACCCAGGGCACAGAATATCGAAGCAGACGACCTCGCTAATCTAGCAGCAACCACCAAATATATCAACAAGAAAAACGTGGTCACCCTTCTCCATTCCACCATAGACCAAGTCGAGGTACATTCTGTAAACCTAACTTGCGACTGGCATAACCGTCCGTAACATATTTGCTGGATAGAACGCTCCCACAAGATAAGAAAGAAGCCAAAAAGCTTTGAATACGAGTAACCAGATACAACCTCGTAAATTGTGATCTCTACAAGAGAACGTTCGACGACCCCCTGGCCAAATGTCTTAGGCTGAATCAAACAACGCGAGTACTAGAAGAAGTATGTGAGGGGAATTGCGGCACCCACACGGGAAATCGCTCCCTCGTTTGATGCCTCATCCGCGCTGGTTACTACTAACCCACCATGAAAAAAAGAAGTTGTGGACTACGTCGGGAAGTGTGAACAGTGACAAAAGTACGCCCCTATGATACACCAAGCAGGGGAGATTCTACATTCTGTCACTTTGCCATGACCATTTATAAAGTGAGGGATGGATATTGTCGGACCCCTCCCAGCAGGATGAGGTAAGGTACGTTTCCTTTTGGTTTTAACTGATTACTTTTCTAAATGGGTGGAAGCAGGTGCATACACTTAAATACGTGAGCAAGAGGTCATCACGTTCATATGGAAAAATATAATATGCCGCTTCGGCATCCCTACAGGAATCAACTATGATAACAGACCTCAGTTCGTCGAAAAGAAAACGACCGAGTTTCTCAAAAAATGGCACGTCAAATGAATACTCTCCACACCATACGATCCCGTCGGCAATGGTCAAGCCGAATCCTCCAATAAAGTAATAGTGAATATATTGAAAAATAAGTTCGAGGACGCCAAAGAAATATGGCCTGAAGTACTGCCAGAAGTACTATGGCCATACCACACTACATCAAAAACCAGCACAGGCGAGACGCCATATTCACTAGTCTACGGGACTGACGTAGTTATACCCGTCGAGGTCGGAGAGCCTAGTTTGAGATACTCCAACGATAGCAGACCAAACAAAGATGAAAGTAGTTACAAGATCTAGATAAAGTTGAAGAATGAAGAGATATGGCCCACATAAGAATGGTAACCCAAAAGCAACAAGTAGAAAGGTATTACAACAAGAAGGCCAAAGTGCGACTGCTCAAGGTCGGAGATTACGTCCTCAAAGCTAAAACACAAGCAGCGAAAGACCCTAATGAGGGAAAACTAGGAAAAAACTGGGACGGACCGTCCAAAATCATGGCGGCAGCAACCAATTAGAGACAATGGAGGGAAAACCCCTCCAAAACAATTGGAACATCGCCCATCTCAAACACCTCCACTTCTGAAAGGTGGCTCCACCTAAGTCATATTCTTTTTCCCTCATCTGGATTTTGTCCCAATCGGGTTTTCTCGATGAGGTTTTTAATGAGGCGGCAAGGGAGACGTCTCGAGGTTTGAAGTATTGTTCATTATCTTGCCCATCGACGTGTTCTCCAGACCAAGTAATGAAGGGACTGGATATAGATAATCAAATCTCCAAAGAATATAATCAAATCTCCATTGTGTGTGCAAAGTCGACATGTGATTCTTACAAGAATATAATTAAAACTCCATTGTATGAATAAAGTCGACATGTATTTTCCTATGGGAATATGACCAAACCTCCATTGTGAGCATCCCAGTGGCCACCATCACGAAAATATGAGTTCGACCTCGTTTGAACTACGACGGGATCCTACTTCAATGATAGTTTGAAGCAACATCCCAATGGCCAAGGCCATCGATGAAAATATGAGTTCCACCTCATTAGAACTACGATGGGATCTTACTTCGACGACAGTTCGAAGCAACATACCAATGGCCAATGCCATCAACGAAAATATGAGTTCAAACGCATTTGAACTACGACGGGATCCTACTTCGACGAAATTCGAAGCGACATCCCAATGGCTAAGGCCGTCAACAAAAATATGAGTTTGTACTCGTTCGAACTATGAGGGATCCTACTTCTAAGACATTTCGAAGCAACGTCCTAATGGCCAAGGCCATCAACGAAAATATAAGTTCGAACAAGTTCGAACTACGATGGGATCTTGCTTTGACGATAGTTCGAAGCAACATCCCAATTGCCAAGGCCATCGACGAAAATATGAGTTCCACCTCCTTCCAACTACGACGGGATCCTACTTCTCCCAATGTCCAAGGCCATCAACGAAAATATGAGTTCGACCTCGTTTGAACTATGACAAAATCCTACTTAGATGACAGTTCGAAGCAACATCCCAAAGGCCAAGGCCATCAACGAAAATGAGTTCGACTTCGTTTGAACTACGACGGGATCCTACTTCGACGACAGTTCGAAGCAACATCCCAATCGCTAAAGGAAATCAACAAAGCAAAATCCGCCCAAAAATTTGACAAGTATTTGAGATACCACAAGTATTATAAAGATCACCACCAAAACGACAAAGCAATTTTGTCATTTACAGCAAAAATCACTAACGCCTATCTTTACAACGGGCACAAGCATGCCCTTACAAAAATCTTGAAACAAAAAGTAACTACAAAATTACACATCACCCCCGATAGGGTAGGCATCCCCATACCAAGAGTCGGAGGTAAGGCAGTTTGTATCATAAGAGACGGCTTCATCCCCATCAGGCGTACGGGGGTCGTAACCATATACCTAGTGAGCCGAACGAGCTTCGACATACTTACCCTAAAGTTCCGCTTCAGTCTCCCTCCCTTCCGCAAAAATAGCCTTATATACATCGAGTCGAGCCTCATCATAGACCCACAATTTGTATGAACAATGAAACACAGTAGGTTCGGTCGAGGTGCTGGAACTAGTAGGTTACTGGCATCGGTTCGCATCCTCCATCCTCAGAAAAGACACTTTCCCAGTCAACACGGACAACTCCGTCTCCAACTCCTTGACACGACCCTTAAGACCTGTCACTTTGAGTTCAGAAGCCTCTTCTTCTTTGGACCGCTCCGACCTACAGGTACGGAGAGTATCCTTCAAAACTGCTGCTTCAGAAATGGTGACCGCCAGTCTGTCAGCACCCACTTTCATCTCACTCCTAAGCTTATCAATTTTTGCTAACTTCGTATCCAATTCAGCAGTCAAACCGGCCACCTTTGCATGCAGGTCAGCATTCTCAGCCACTACGCCCCTACTTAACTCTAGCTCGTCCACTTTCACCTTAAGAGATGCTTCGAGCTCACTATTGCGTGCGATGGATCTCACTAGGTCCTCGTCTCGCTCCCTCAAATCTTCGACCTTGCATGCTAGTTGGTCTTCCCTTTGCTTAAGCCCTTCACGAAACAATTGGAAGTCCGGGTCTTGAGTATAGATGTCGGCCATCGCACGGTGCTTGGTGCGATATTGTTGTTATTTGGAAGACATACTCCCGTAGATGGCCGTTGTTTTTCTTTCCCTACGCTCATGCTCGGTCTCCATAATGAGATTCTGCCATAAAGGAAGAATATAAAAGAAAAGATAGGTAAGAAATAGCGACAAAAACCCAAATGGCAAGAGAGAAGAAAACTTCACCCTCAAAGACATGTCGGCAACGCTCTGAGATAACTCCATGTCTCTTATCGTCCTGAGCACCTCATTTTCGTGGTCAGCACATAAAGGAGCTAAGGCAGAAGCCACATGCTCATTTTTCGACAGCAAGTTATAATTTTTGGGGATAACTATATGTCGGTCGGAACCCTCCGTCCTAACCTCTACACAAGTGTGGCATTCCATAAATTCATGAACATCCACCGGATCTACGTTAAAACCTGAGCCCTCACCCTCAACACGCGGACCCTTTCCAATGTTGGAAGATGTGCCACCATCCGCGGAGCGCACCGAGCCACCTCCTGGGAGAGATCTTTCCATTTGGAGAGACCTACCCGCCAAGATAGCGTTGTCCATAAAAGTAGGTACGGGTTCCGTCTGCGATGCACCCACTCGGTATCTACTAGTGTCCACGGCCACCCCTTTTCCAAGCTCTACTATCTTCTTTTGTAGTGATGACTCGTCCCTATTAGAGGATTCATCCAAGGGGTGAGGGCTCAAGCTGGAAGAAGCTTGTTCCCTCACGACCAAACCTCGAGAGGAACCTTCTATTTGGAGAGGTTGAGTACAACCACCTCGAATGGATTCAGCTAAGGTAAAATGGTTCCCCCAGCAGCAACGAATTATCGAAATGTAGGGACTGGGGCCCTGCGCCTGGAAACCCCACGACCTGTCATCATAAAGAATCATATCAGTTATTAATATGACCAATGACATGACATAAAGGAAGATACTTACCAGACGAAACCTTGGGGCCGTAACATTTTACGAAGGAGGGTCAATCTCAAGTCTCAACTGCATGAGCCAATGGACGAGTCACCCAATCCTTTATGCCAGCAATAGGGCAGGGGACGCCACATAGCTACAAGTAAGAAGCAAAAAAACTATAAGGAACGAAGAAGATAAAACAAAAGTGGTGACACTCACGTTTATCATTCCACTGCTCCGGGAACCTATCAGGGTTATATACGATGTGGGCAGTTCTGACGAAGAAATACTTGTGTTAGAACTACGACTCGCCTGGTCGTCAGTTCTGACTACCAACCCTTTTGTTCCACGATGTCTCAAATGCACCATCGTGCCCCTGTGAAAGTCGGGCAAGAACAGGTGCACTAGGTGATGGATAGTCACCTCACACCCTGCCAACTCCGCATACTTTGTTAGCATCAGAAGTACCTTAAGTGTGTACGGTGAGAGTTGTGACGGGCAAACTTAATAGAATTTACAAAATTCCTCTGCCAAATGAGGGAGGGGGAATGAATAACCAATCATGAAAGGGTACTCATAAAAGGCACAGTACCCAGGTATATGGACTTCCACAATGTCCATTCCCGCCGAAACCACATCTACGTGGGCGGAGATATTGTATTTTGCATGGAGAGCGTCTATATGAGTTTGATCTATTTCAGAAATCACTGGGGGAGGAGTAGGAGAAGGATGTTTGAGAAAGTCACTCTAGGATGAGGGATGCCTCAGCAGTAACTCCTCCACGATAGGAAAGCTACCCCCTCTTCCACCATCGTGCCCTCACCATGGGAGGGAAACGCCACGGATAGCGGGTCCGCCTCAGAAACCCCTTCGTGGGATAGATGTGTTATAGGCATTGTTGTGATAGGAAAGATATTAGAGTAGCAAAAAAAGTTGTGGGTGAAGAATGATAGAAGAAGGAGCAGAAAAACGGTGGGAACGAACGCCGGAAAGATAAGGAAGAGTAACCAGAAGTGAAATAGCCAAGAGTTTTTGAAAAAACAAATCCTCCACCTATTTATAGGAATGGGTAGCAGTAGGGGTGTACATAGGCCGGGTTGGTTCGGATTTTTCAATTATCAAACCAAACCAATAGTGTCGGATTTTTAAATCTATAAACCAAACCAAACCAACGAAATCGGGTTTTTCAATCTCGGGTTTTCTCGGGTTTTTCGGGGTTTTTCGGGTTTTCGGGTTTTTTTCCCGATAGGTCTTCATAGCACAAATATATAACTTGTGCTACACATACTTCTCTAATCCTACAAGGATACAACTATATAATGTATTTTTCAAGAAAATAATACAATAATATGAGATGCGTCATAACATTGTACTAAAATATTCAATAACAAAAATACTAAATCCGTAAAGAAAATATTACTAAGTAATAAACAATAATAAATATTAACATAATCTAAAAGTACTATATAGAGCATGCTTAAATAAGTACAACTATAAGTATATTAGTTGCACAACTAAGTACTAAAGAAAAAGATAAACTAAGTTATGCATTTTCACTATAAACAATGCAAAATTAAAAAATAGATATCCACACTATTGTCATTTCTAGTGTTGAATTAAATTTTCTTAGTTAGCATAAGTATTGATGTGAAGCTTATTTGAAGTACTACCTTTATGAACTATAAAATTTATTGGACCATTCAAGAATGTTAATTCCAAACTTGAAACAATATATTTAATGATAAAACTGTGAAAAAGTTTAAGAAATATTTATGAATTGTATTAAAAATAAATATTTATATGTATTAAATATTTGTAAAAATTGAATAAATGTAATATCGGGTTGGTTTGGTTTCGGTTTGATTTTTTTTAGTTAAAACCAAACCAAACCAATTATGGTCGGGTTATTTTTTCCAACACCAAACCAAGTCAAACCAATCCATGATTGGGGTTTTTTTCCGGTTTGACTCGGATTACCGGTTTGGTGCGGTTTATCGGTTTTCTTTGTACACCCCTAGGTAGCAGTGGAATCGAAGCAAAAAGCAACAGAGTAGCACCAGAATCGAGGCAAAAGACTGCTGATTTGTACCAAAATCGAAGCGACATGCCGTCAGCCCCAGTCTTGAAAACACGCATAATGATGATGAAAAGAAAAATGATGTCATTTCATGATAAGACACAGCCCCGATGCCTTTTTACGTATGTTGAACCCCCACTATTGGTCAGGATGTGGCATTCCACGAAACCAAATTTCTCCACGAAGGGCAAACGGTGTCCGCTTATCAAGGATGCGTTGAGTTGCGACCTCGACAAGTGGAGGGACTAACCGTATGGGTCCAAATTTGGACGACCACGACCACGACCATCGACGAACACGACCAACAGCGAGGTCCTCGCAGCTCAACATGGGTTCGATAAGGGGTGCTAGGAAGATTCCTTCGAATATTCCCCATAATATGCTTTTTAAGATCTAGAAGGGGTTTGTCCCTTATATATAGGGAGAGAACAACTTTGTAAGGGGTATCTTATTTTTCTTTCTCGGCAACTTCTCTAAGACATAGCAGCAATTGTAAGACTTTCCGGTCAACATTTCTAACGCTCAATCACGGATCTTCACAACATCAGACAAAATAACGTTCATTGTATGTCCTCTTTCGTTCTAGAGATTATTACACTTATCTAAGATTTACCCCATCATTTTCTTTGATTGATTTGTTCTAAAAGGTTGTAATATCTTTTGAGTCAGTATCCATGAATACAGTAGCACAAATAGGTGTGAATCAGGGAAGTCGAGCTAATTAGTTGTTGTATTCGAGTGTATTCGACTATATTCATGGCGTGAAATATAGGATTACAACTTGACAGATTATTGTATTCAACTGTATTCACGGCGTGAAACATGGGATTACACTATTTTTAAACGAAAAGTGAATCAATTAACATAATAGATTCCTAATATAACTCAACAAACTCAATTATAACACACAAATTTTGTATTTCTAGTTATAAAAAGATTCTCAACCGAAAAATATCCCAAAAATATAGTACATCTGAATACATAAATTATATTAATTAAAAAATCATGAGAATACATTCATGGCATATAGAGAGACAGTGAACACAATAAAATACATAGAATACAATGGGATATATTAAAATATAATTAAAAAAAGATAGTAAATACAATAAAATACAACGAGATACATTGAATTACAATGAAAAAAGACAATGAATTACATAAAAATACAGCATGATATGTTGAAAATACATTGAAATATCTTATCAGAAAATCAAGTTTCTTGGCCCAAACTCCGTCGTCTTTGTTCAAGAGCAAACCCTAATTTCAAACAAACCCTGTAACTCCGACACTTCTCGGCGGTCGAATGCTTCAACCTCTCCGTGGATTCCGAAAACACAAAACTCACATCAAACAAGTTGTTTCGCTTCTCTTTTAGCTTTATTCTTTTCCCATAAAAGTTCAAGAGTTTCAGCAACATAGTACAAAAGCAACATATATTAGCCAAGATTTATCTTCAGCTATATTCTCTGGTATTAAAAAATCTGTAAAGTCTGGGTCTTTAAGCTTTCTGAGTAATAAATGTAAGATTCTGCACAGCCCCTGGGAAGTCTTCGTGGTATACCAGGAAAAATCACTGTTTATGGCTAATGGTAGGTGATGTGGGTGAGAGAAATTTTGAGATTGAGCATCATGTTTTCAGGGAAGGGGGAAGAAAATGGCATGTATCAAAGTAGAGAGAGAAAGAAAATAGTGTAACTAAATAGCGCATTTAGTGGCTTAGGAGTATGAGGTAACCAAAATTAGATATTTTGCTATAAATATTAAAATATATCTATAGAATATAATTTTTTAAAATGATATTTATTTATAATAAATAAGGTGTTAACCTTAGCTATAGGAGGTAAAAATTCTTAAAAACAACTACTACACTGTAGTCATGTTATGATTTCTTAAACTAGTATTGCTTCTCTTCTCGAACTTAAATCATTCCTCCTATATATATAGCCAAAATTTATAGGAGTGGCATAACTAATTTGAAAGCCTCTGGTTTTTTCCATCTAATTTGATAGTAACAATTAACCTTCATTTAAGATGACTATATAATAATGAAAATAAAGACAATTGAGGAAATTTGACGAGCTACCCCTAATATGGGACTTTCCGAGCAAATTCGGATTTAATTGGGTCCCAATGCGAGTACCTGACGATAGAAAACCAAAAAACATACTACCATATAATAAAGGGTACTCGAGGAACAATTAATAGTTTTATGATTTTTCACCAGGAAATTTTCATTGAATCACACAAATTAATAGTGGTTATTGTCCCATCAAAAATTATTGTCTCAACATATATTTATGTCACGAACCAAACAGAAGGGCCACGACGGGCACCCGGTACCTTACTCAACCGAGTACCAATGTAACATATTTTTCTTATCGTACTATCATTGGTATATGGGCCAAAAAGGCCGTCATGAGATAGTTTGAATAAAACATAAGGGAATACTAGACATAGGACGACCCAAAATGATATAGAAACTTATTCATGTGACATACGGGCCTATAAGTCCTACATGATCATTTGTAACCTAAAAACATAGGCTGACAAAGCCATACAAGTATCCATATACCTGACATCTGTCGACAAGCCTGTAAGAGTACATAAACATCATAAAGGTCAGGACAGGGCCCCGCCATACCAGTCAATACATGTCTAAAATCATACTGACCAAATAGGAAACTCCGGAGCAAGTGGAGTGCACCAACACCTTTCGCTGAGCTGATAGCCTACTGTAGGACTGTCAACTTGCTTTTCAGGACCTGCGGATATGGAATGCAATATCCCCAAGCAAAAGGGACGTCGGTAGAAATAAAGTACCGAGTATGTAAGGAATGAAAGTAGTATATAAAAGACATAAAAGAAATATGGATTAAAGTACTCAACCAGTAAGTATAGATAACTCTGTGAATCATAAAATGTTTATAATGTCATGCATGTGCATGTATATGTCATATCATGTATAGGTATATGCGTACATAATCCTCACACCTCTGAGGGCATCCCATCATATCTTCTCGGCCTCTGAGGGCATTCCATTATATCATCTCGACCTTTGTAGGAAAAATCATCAACGTATACCAATTGATCAGGTGGTGCTGCGTATATAACGGCATAACCTTTCTGCATACCCCATATACATATACTATACGCGTATATAACACCATCTAGTCATGGGTCAATATACATATATAAATTAATGCAATGCATAATAAACTAAGTTAATAAGATCTCTCGGAATATCATGAGACCCATGAACAGACGATAAGATAGTAGGACGTATGGGGAATTAGGAACATATGCAACCCTATTACTTCTAACAATAGAATTATTTGTGAAACTTGCGTGCTTGCTCATTTCGTTGTATCATATGAATCATTCCAAAAGGAAAGAAGGGATATAACATACCTCAAGTCGTCAATGCAACTCAATGACAAGCTTATGACAACTAGCGTACCAACCTTATAACAAAGAAATACGTGTACAACTTAGATGGCGCTAGTATATCACGTATCTCAAATGATAACTCGATTCTAAAATTAAACGGGCAGCATTTACCTTATTTTAATACATCCCAAAGACCACTAAGGGTCATCAACATCCCAACAATAACAACTATAACTAACAATAGCAATAACAATATAATCCAATATGAGTTTATCTGATTATCTTAACAGCCATATTGAGCGAAAAGCTCATTTTTACTCATAACAAAATAGAAATTGAATCCAACTCTTATTTCATAAATTAGTTTACAACCTTCAGAACATTATACTTATATGTATTATATTATTTCTAGTTCAAAACATCCACAAAATGCCTTCCAAAACAGCCTCATACATCTACCACCTTAATTTTTATAGTCAATCATTTGTTTTTCATATTTTCTTCTTCAATCAACTTAATTTACACCTAGAAAATCTTAACAACAGCAGCCAAAACATTATTAAATTATTTCTCACAAATTTTCAACCACCACAAACCATATTTTTTGCCACAAAATAGTCCAACCAAAAAGACAACTATATCTCATGCTCCTTCAAGTGTTATGTTATGGTTTTTTACTCAAACAACACAACCAACACAAGATTAACTTTAGACACAATCAAGAAGATGTTATACATACTTTGGACAAGAACTACAACTCGAAACCCTATCTCAACTTAGCTCATAATAGCCCTCAATCATACCACAACGTTATAGAAGCATTCTCTTGTAGTCTTTAATACATTTGATGATGATTTGAGTTGATTTCCATTGAGCTTGGTTCTTGGGATCTTAGGATATGTTAATGGGGGGTTTTGGAGAGCTTGAGAGTGTTTTGATATAAGTAATCTCTGTATTTTTGACGAGATATACGAGAAGGAGATCACTTATAAGCCCACCGTCTCACTTATCCAAGTAAGTGGGTAAGCTGCCTTCTTGGCAGCTTGAGCAGTGCAACTTCGGACACATGTATCTCTCTACTCTGATATCGTATTGACAAATAGTTTACAGTTGTGAAACTAGACACATGTGGTGAAGATCTCCCTATAACTCTCAATAGATTGGGAGAAAACAACGCCGCAACCTGGCCTATAATCCTGCCAATTTCTCCGAAGTGCAGCGGCGTGACTTGGAGATCCTGCTTTAAAAATTCATATTTCTCTACCCCCATGTCGTATGGATAAATTATTTAGACCATTGGAAACTAGGTTCCAAGACCTTCATTTTGATATATAATTTGTCCCAAAAAAACCTCATATAACATATGAAATGTATTGCTCAAAACGCTTCATTACAAGGCAAATCCTTAGTCGGTTTTTCCGCAACTTAAATCTGATTTTTTCCAAACTTTATATTTCATATCCAAACATCATATATAGTAATATCATGAATTTAAACTCATTTAAATCATGATTAACAAGTCTCATATTCAACGTAACTTACTTAAGACTTCAGTAAACCTTTGTTATCCTTGTAGAAGGATTTCGTCATTTTTGGGTTTACATTAGATAATCCTATAATGACAGTGACGTCTGAAGTATGTGGTGTAACAACATTAAATCAATTTATGCACTTTCAAAGAGGATCATTTTCGAGTTTACCTCTATTGACTTACGACGTATTTTCACGTACAAAAATATGGGGTGTACCAATTTCATCACTTCAATCACGTGCACATCTTTAATTTTCACGTACAAAAATATGGGGTGCACCAATTTCATCACTTCAATCACGTGCACATCTTTAATTTTTTTTGTTTAAAAAACACTAAAATGATTAATGAAAAAAGAAGACTATTTAGGATACGTTTATCTTACATAATTTTAGTACTCAACTACAATTTCTTTCCATAAAAAATAACTAGACATGAAAGCACATGATTCTAGAATGTCATATATAGCCGTTGTGTGATCGACAACATATAAAAGTCGTCCAATGAACCTCAAATGTCGATGAAACTTTTTCGACCACACAATAATATTGTTTACAGCTTGTCTGGTAAATTATAGTATAGATTACGTACTTCAAAAATAACTTAAGAGGCAGACGAACCTATTGAAGGCTTACTGGCAAAAATTCACCACATTAGACTATTAAAATAATTGAATAGTGATATGAAGAAAGGAAAAGGGGATGGTTGAAAGACTAATTAAAAAGAGTTTAAACAATTAATTGCATGAATGTTTGGAATAACAAATTAAAGTCAAAGAAAGTGCTAGGGATTGAGAAAATTACCCGTCTTTAACCCAAACTTATTTTAATTTGTGATTAAGATAGTCGAGGGTCTATTGGAACAACATCTCTATATTTATAAAGTATGGGCAAAGTTTGTGTATTTAATATTATTTTTATACTCTACTTGTAAAATTATATATATTGGATTTATTATTATACAATTCTTAAGATTAATTAAAATACTTAGTTTAATGTATTCACCAAGTGCATGGAATAAAAATATTCGAGTTCAAGTTTTGAAAATAAAAAAAAATGATAGGAAATGTTTCCCTTAAAATAAACTTTACCTCATGCAATTATGCAAATTCGAATTAATTAAATCTTTAATATGATTATCGGGTAGCAAATGAGATGATGGAATGAAGTGAAAAGCAAGGCAAAAGCTCCAAATAAAAGTGAGGTTCAAACTGACATAAAAAAGAAACACAAATATTAATAAAGAAATAAGTTTCCATTGTTTGAGGAATTAAGCATATGCAACATACCTTTTGGTGGGCAAGTAATGTCAGTTGTCACCAAAGAGTGAAATTGAAGTCTAATTTCCCAACAATCTAAGAATATTCTTGATTTTTTTCTTCTTTTTCTGCTATATATTTTGCTTTTGAGAGGGTCAAATAATATACTTTGAACTTTACATACTTATCCATTATTAGGGTTTAATTTTCATATACTTTGCACATTATCCACTTATCCCAATTCCATTTCTCCAATCCATCTGTGGCCCCAGATAGTAGCCCATCACGTCACTATACCAACTAACATTTTAATTAATTTTGCAATCTTTATTAGCAAAAACAAGAAGAAAAAATTACAAGAATTGGAGAGCTTAAATGAAATACAAATATAGTACAGTATATAATCTTTCTTGAGCTTAAGGACTATACTTTTATATAAAGTTGTTCTGTTTTGTCATTTCTAAGTTTAAATTAGTTTTGTTTTGTCATTTCTAAGTTGAGTGTTTAAAACTATGACTAAAAGTTTAGTAACTTTCTCATATTTCAGAAATAGCAAAAAATTAATTTCAGTGTCTTTAAAAAGAGAGAAGAAAATAAGAGCAGCCTTTTCTTGTCATTCTCAAATGTCATTATTTATTTTTTGGCCAAATACATAACTGGGCCCTTAAACTTGGCTTTTTATGTCACTTGGGCACTTAAACATAGAGTTGTTCTTATCAGACCCTTCAACTAAACCACATATGTGCCAATTAGACACTTTGTAGACCATATGAGAAAAACTTTTATAAAAATTATTAAATATATAATTAGCTGCAGTTGTATATTTGATAGCTTTTAAGGCTTTCTTTTTTGCTTATGAAATAGTTGCATTTGTATATTTGACAGCTTTGCTCTTTTGCTGAAGTACTATTTTTGTTAAAAGTTGTTAATGTCAAAATGCAACTTCTATCAACCACTTGTGCGTTCTAGTTTGTAAAGTTTTATTCTAGTAGCTTACAAGTGCCGTAAAGTTTCATAAGCACTTAATTATGTCACTACAAAGTGCTTATGAAAATTTTCATGATATCTCCTATAATCGTACTTTAGTGCCGTAAAGTTTCATAAGCAAAGAAGAAAGTCTTAAAAGCTATCAAATATATAACTGCAATTAATTACATATCCAATAATTTTTATAAAAGTTTTTCTCAGATGGTCTACAAAGTGTCTAATTGGCACATATGTGATTTAGTTGAAGGGTTTGATAGGAACAACTCTATGTTTAAGTGCTCAAGTGACAAAAAAGGCCAAGTTGCACAGTTATGTATTTGGCCTTATTTTTTTGTCATTATATAAAGAAATGAAATTGTTCTTATTTTTTTGTTTTTTATTCTTAAAAAATTTCACGTAGTTAATTATGATAATAGAGAATTGAAAACAATGATCAAAATACTACTAAAAGTGGTGGTACTTATGGTATTACATTTTGGATTGAGATTTCTCAATACATTTTGTGTATTTAATTTAGCAATGAATGAGTATAATTGTAAATGCCAAACTAAAAAAATAGAAATACTACTTATAACTTTGTATGAGTATCACACTTTAAATTCTAGTTTTCACTCATATATCTTCAAATTTTGTACACATTTTTTTTAAGTGAGGCACAAATTCAAATACAACTTCAATTTTCACTTTTGAGTAATTTTTTTCATTTTTATAAAAGCTGAATTTTTGGTGAAAAAAGTATAAAATGAATTTTTAAATCCCAATAAATCAATTTAAATACGAACCCCAATAAGCTCAATAAAATGGAATGAGAAAATTTTAAAACGACACAATTTGGAACCCCGTCTTTTCTATTCTCTCCGTCACTCTCACCTCTTCTTCGCCGACATCGCAACGGTTCGCCGGAGCATTACGGCGGCGCCACTAACGTCTCAAAACTCACTCCGTTTACTCACCTGCTTTACTTCCTCCGCTTTTAATTAACAGTGAATTTGCCGTCTTTTGTATTCAGTTTACTGCTGTTTTCGGATTAATCAACACAAGGTACTGATCAGTTCGTAATTTTGGTCTCCGCTTTTATCATTTACTATTTAACTTAATTTTTTTAATTTTACCATTTCGAGAATCCTCTTATTTCCACTTCATGTTTTAGATACTTTCGGAGATATTTATAGTGTTTTGTTTCATATTGTTTTGATTTCAACCTTTTTTTTCTTTATTGAGTTTTCCAGAAGTTTGGGATTTTAGTGTTGCTATTAACAAAAGGAGTAATAAAGCAGATGAAAAAGAAGGAAGTTTTTTAATTTATATTTTTCGTTATCTCTGTCATTTTTGGTGAAATTCCTTTGTTCTATTAACAAAATTAGTAAGGGCAGTTGTGTTACATTTTCAAGTCATTTTGTTAAGAGTTTAAGTTCTGTCGGTATAAACAGTATTTACATACGTATTTACAAAGCCAGGTTTAAATGAGGTAACTTTGTATAATAATCTGTAATCTAGAATAAATGGTTAGTACCCTGTTATAACAGATTAAATTACATTGATGCTGTGAAAAACTGATTACACTGTCAGTGCGTATAACTTAAGTCCTTTTGTTAATAGCAGAGCTTTGTTAACCAGTGCTGTTTTGTCTCAGGAACTCAAGATGATTGGATCTTTTCTCACCAGAGGGCTTGTGTAAATTTCAGACTACCCTTGTAGAGTTTTAAAGACTAGTAGTCTTAAATTTTTGTATTGCTTGAGTTTCTAAAGCTGTGATCTTTGATGTGTTGCTCATGCAGGATGGTTTTTGGTTATGCTTATCCAGCTTATGAGTGCTTTAAAACTGTGGAAATGAACAAACCTGATATTCAGCAACTCCGCTTTTGGTGCCAATATTGGTATCTTGCTGCTACATTTGCTTTTTAGACCTCAATATATCTTGTTTTGAATCTCAGTTCTAACTCCCTACGACTCTTCAGGATCTTAGTTGCTATGTTGACAGTTTGTGAGAGGTTTGGTGATGCTTTTATTTCGTGGTAATCATAATGAACTTATCATTTTAATATTAAAATCCAGCTTGCTATATTTTGAAAATTATGTGTTGATTGCTAGCTTTCTGTTACCTTGTTCTTTTTAAGGGTTCCAATGTACAGTGAAGCTAAGCTGGCATTCTTCATTTACTTGTGGTGCCCCAAAACTAAGGTATTCATATCTATAGTTTCTTAATTGAAAATATCAAATATTTAGTCTTTCCATGGTTTCACCTTTATGTTAATTTTATTTGGTTCTTCATATCGTAAATTTACTGCAGGGAACTACATATGTTTATGATGCCTTTTTTAAACCGGTGATTTTAAAGCATGAGACTGAGATTGATAGAAATTTGTTGGAGTTGAGGACCAGAGCAGGAGATATGTTAGTTTTATACTGGCAAAAAGCGGCTAGCTATGGTCAGACGAGGATTTATGACGTTTTGCAGTACATAGCTTCGCAGTCAAATCCACCTCCCCCAACTCAGGTTTTATTAAGATGTCTTTCAGAGTTCATTTGCAAGCGCAATCATTTTCGGCATCTAACAATGATTTTTATTAAATGATAGTGTTAGACTGTTAGCTGGTTGGCATCTGAAGATCTTATTCATATTAGAGTAACTGTGTGCTTGTCAATCCGAAATTGTTGTTGCGTTTCAAGTCTGGCATATCCATCTCCAACTCTCTATGATGCATAATTTGAAGGTTAAGGAGTGATGACTCATTGAGGTCGAATAAACCCTTCTGTACAAATATTCAGCTGCTTAACCTTCAGGAGTAAATAATACATTTGTGACACATATGCATTGGCGTTTCATAGATAGTCTAAGCATCAAATTTTTTTTTCATCTTCTTTTTCTCTGGGCAACCAGACATCCTGTTGAATTAGTTGGTAAAAAAAAAATTCCAACTGGTTTTTCCTGTTGTGTATTCCTGTATTCATGGCTTAGTTTTTCTAATTATACCGGTACTTTTGAGGTATGACCTGGGGGGGGGGGGGGTTGGGGCTTTACGTGTAGACAATAGCCAGATTATAGATAATATAAGCTGTTGAAATTTTTGGGGCTTTGCTAAGTGGATATTTCACTCTAATTAAGCTTAGGGAAGTATTTCAGTTGGAGTTTGCCATAAAGGGGTTAGAATCTGAGGGAAGTTTTCGTTGCTGGTGTATTGCCATGCCTCATGTTAACTGCATGAATTGACTTCTCTACCTAGAGATGCCTATACAAAATTGTGCACAGATGTTTAATTGTAATGTTGAGTAGTAATCCCTGTTTTAAAATATCAATTGTGCTGCCTTTCGACTTTGAAGCCACAAAGGCAAAGCAGTAGAGGTCGTCAACCCACAGCAACACTGAATCGCAGATCAACTGCTCCAGCTGAAGAACAAGCATCCCCAGCTTCCTCTGAATCGTCGAGTGAGAATGAGGCAGATGCAATAGAAGAAGCAGAGTCATCTAAAGCTCCTCCACAGTCTTCAACTGCAGCTGCTTCTCTGAACGCGCAAAAAGCAACTCCATCCAAAACCCTGGTTTCGACTGCAGCTGCTTCTCTGAACGCACAAAAAGCAACTCCACCCAAAGCCCATTCTGAAACGACGAAATCTTCAGCATCTGTTGATACTCAAGTGATGCAGATCGATTCAGTGCCTTCCTCATCTAATGAAAGTGTTATTAACCCTCCTGCCGAGACAACCTTGGAGGAAGCGAATCGAGTAACACGCGCCAGATCAAGGAAGACCCGAGCTCAAAACCCTTGATTTGTGACTTCAAGTACTTCCACATGTTAGTTCAAAAAATGTGGTTTAAATACGTGGTGTAAAAGGATTTGTTCTAGGGTAGTGAGTTCAGTGTACATCTGGCAAATCTTATATCATTCATTACTTTAAGTTGTCCATGATTTTTTTAGCATGGATTGAAAAATATGAGGCTTGAGTGGGTAGAGTACTGCTAGATTTAATTACCATTCATGATCAAATATCCTGATTAAAGTACTTATTTGTGCTTCGAGGATCATCGTGCATGCATATAAACAACTGGTTCTGCACAATAATTTTCCCTCAAATCGCCCTCCGGAATCCCGATTATATCACTGTAGGCACAAAATTTATTTGAAACGACAAGTCAAAGAAAAAAAGTATTGACACGATACCTTTAATTTAAATCTCGTTAACTCTAAACGTTAGAAATGTACATGTAAATAACCAGAAACACCAAATATTTAAGATCTATAAATAGTGTACATATTGCAGTCATATCCAATATTATCCAGAATCACAATTACAAAACTGCCAACAAACTTGTTTCATTGAAGTCATATCCAAGCCTAATACCAACTTTGGGTAATCTTAAGACTTGTATTCCTGTGAAGCATATTGATAAATCTGCATAATTATATGCTGAAGTTGCAGGGTCTTCTTCCCTGAAACCCGGTTATTTTGTACTATAATAAGGTTAAAGCCTCAATAAATAAATAACGCTATTTCATAGGTTATCTCCCGTCCTAAACCGCTTACTGATAGTACGTAAAGTTTTGTTTAGATATTTACAGGTCTGGTAGAAGCCTTATTTCTGTGTATCTTCTTGAATCCGTATCTGGAGTTCAATGCTTTAACCAGGTCACTCCACTTTAAGAGTGTTCAATGCCCCATAGATCAGTAGCGCTGACCTGTTCTGAACGCAACCAGTAATCATCATCTATCTGCAATTTATGGAAGACCATATGTGGATTACAATCAGTGTTCTTAAAATCGAAAAGCACAAGAAAACATGGCCCACGAGGCTTGAAGCGAAAAGCAAGAAGTGAACTTTGAAGTGAATTGCACATTAAAGAATGGCAAACATATATGAATTTAGTACTATAATAATCAAATTGCAATCAAAATAACTATTGTTAGCATCCAATGTACAATAATGCCGATATTAATCCTACTAATCAAAGTTGAGATAAAAAAAGTGACTGCTTATTGATTGGATTACTGTGTGTTATTATTTGAAGTGCACACTTCTCTAAACCGCATGGTTTAACCCATAAAGCTATATCTCAACGCGTTACATTACTTCCGTCGCTTTAAACGACAAAGCAAAGGTGTTTAATGACGCGGATTAGAATATTATTCAACTTTGGCAACAGCAAGAGCAACCAATAAATAGAAGGG
>MU745836.1:59068-72994 GCA_026770625.1 Nicotiana glauca
TCAAAGTCAAATACTTACACTGGCATGAGAAGGTACTATTTTGTGAACACCCGAGAGCTTTGAGGTAGTTGAATCTAAAGAGCAAGGAGGTACTGAGGATAGGTAAGCATCATCCATCTTTTCATCAGCAGTCAATGCATCCAATTGTTTTGTGTGTTTGATGGTTATGTCCTCATGTTTCCAACCTTGTTTGCTGCATGTGTTGATAATCATGTCAGTTATCAGTGCTTTGAAGCTTTTCACTTATACAGTAGAAAATGTCTTTACTTTTAACAAGAAACTAACTTGAAAGAGAATTAGGAAACCTGCCAAGCTATACATGAATCAATAGTTGTTATAAAGATGGAGAGATAGTTGTCATCTAGTGGAGATACCTCAGGAGAAACAAATCTATTGGCCCTGTTGTGCTTCTAAGAACAAGCCTGTACTGCTTCTCTGGGAAACCGAGATCCTGTTAAGAAAAATAATGGGATCAGAGTCTAGACTCCTGTATATTGTTTGTAATTTTCAATGTTGCCAAAGACCAGGTTACTCACCTCACATGGATCAGGAACTTCAATAAGACTAGCATCTGGAGCTTTTATAGCAATAACAGTTTTGTCCTGTGACAAATGCCACAAACACTTTAGAGAACTAAGACACCATCACAAATCACAGATGTAAGAAGTATGTTACATACCCTGAAATGAGGCAAGCTCATGATATCTTCCTCCGTCAGAAGGAGGCTCCTGAAGAGTCGAACCAGATGATTTTAAGAAATTGATCACATTTTCAAAATAGAAAGAATTGCATAAAGAGAAAAAGAGCATACTTCTGACAATTCACATCAGATTCCAGGGTCCTGATTTGCTCTAGTTTTTCCCTGTAATGAAAATTGCTTTCATGTTCACATTCATAAAGTAAAAAACTCAGAAACATTTCTCTCGTTGATGACAAGTTGTTACCAAACCTTATGCAGTTATCAAGTCGCCAATCCTCAGCACTTAGATATTCAATCTCTCCCTGTCATTTATATGGAAAGAAACAGTTAAAGAATCAGAATGGAAGAATATACAGAACACCCTCACTCCTTCATGTCAAAAGCTATTACTAGTAGTTAGATGCAAACAAATATTTTTGCTTCATCACATTATATTGTTTGCTTCAAGCTCTAACTCATAAGCTTCTTAATATTTAGTGCTTTTGTTTGTAAAACAGCTAGCCACCACATTAAGCAATTTATAAGCACCTTCAATCTAGATACTTGATCATGCAGCCCTCGGGATCTGGTTGACGGAAACCCTCTGTTAAAGATAAATCCAGGGGTCATTACCATGTAAGGTCGTAAAAAACTGAACAAAATGCACAAGTGTATTACTTCCAACATATACGACTCTTTGTAGTTTTCTCAATTAATCCAATTCCCTCAAGGACATTTGTGATGTCATAAATTCTCCTCTTTGCCACCTGTAGAACAAGAAAATAAATGAATTAGTATCCCACATGAAGTGAAGGGAGCCAAATGAAGGAAAAGAAGAACAAAGAATATTTTCTAATTCTTACTGATCCACATTCATAAAACCTTTAATAACATGTATCTTCTCCAGATTATGATGCAGGAGAAAGTTTACCTTCAAAACATCTGCAGAATGGTTCAAATCGAGGGATCCATCTTCGGCCTCCTGAAGCAAACTAATGAATTTCTTTGTCAATAAGCCTGCCATAAAATGGCATAATTATTACTAGCCAATAACTAAAACATCAGAAAAAGCAGAAGCACCTGGTCATATAAATTACATCTAAACAAAGCAGCTTACCCAAAGAGTTATCAAACCGATAACTGCCACCTACATTCAGGTTATCAAGCAGATCTGCGTTAAGAAAAAAAAATAAAAAGCGAAATTGATACATTAACAAACTTGGCTGGAAAATCAATGCATATTTAGTACTCCATATGATGCCTCATTCTGGGACCTGCATTTATTCCTGTAGCAGCTGATATGGCATCTCTAGAAGCCTTTCCTTTACTGGATTTTTTAGCACGTGCACGAACAGCTTGTCCAAGGGGAGAATGATTGGCTGCAACAGTCCTCTTAAAAACTCCATATCCACAATTATCATCCTTAGACTTTTCAGTTCCATTGTTCTGCTTCAAGCAATTGAAAAGCTCCGTTAGTATGAAAGATATAGAGGTCAAAATTTTTGTCAACGACATGATAACAAAGAAGCACTTAGAACAACACCCCCCCAAAAAAAAAGAAAAACAATTGATTGCTATGTTGCATGGACTCTCCAAAATAGTTGCCGCACCCGTGTCGGATCTTCTAAAAATGCACTACTTTTGGAGATCTGACACACACTCATCGATATTTTTGGAGAGTCGGAGCAACATAGATTGATTGTAATGATCAATAACAATACTTGTCCCCCATTAAGCAGAGTCGGTTACAAGCCTAATGTTTTCTGATACAATTCTTCTAAAACCTAATCCAAACGCACACGTAATCATTCTTTTTAACACAACGTCACAAACCAAAAAGAGAAATCTTTTTGTGTCCAAACACCACTTAGTATCAATGCAATCTCATGTCCTGTTATGATTGTACGATCTCAGAACTGCGAAATGATTAAAAGGGAATGATCATAAACATTTATTAGCACAAGAATATGTATAATCACCAGTAAAGTTCTAAGAAAGCCTCATTATAAAGGATTAGACTATTGTAACTTAAGTATGAATGGTGAATGCTAAATCATTCAGCTGCATGACTATTGCTAGAGGAAGTAATAGGATTGAGGTACTAAATAACACAAATTAAGACAGTATCTCCAAAAGCAGCAAAAGATAGAAGCAACTCCACTAATGAAACATACCGACGAAAAGATCATGATTTAAATTGAGAGAAAAGTTATTTAACTATAGCATGAAAACAAACTTACAGAAGAAAGCATCATATCAACGTTTAAATCTTGAATAATAATTTAAATTTTTGAAAATTGTGAAAGTTTGTATAGAGATTGCATAGTCCAGTATAATCCTAACATGTAAACTCTACCATATAAGTTAGAATAGATGATGTATCGATTATAAAAAGAAGGTATCATTAGTGGAGTAGTAGTTTTCATGTAGCTTTTAAATATATAACATACTTTTTACAATAAAAATCAATGTCCCACGCTAAAAAAATTACTACCACCTGTCCATATTATTGTCGTTGACAAACTTAAATACTCGACCTTTCCAAAAAAAAAAGGCGCTTAATGTTCTAGTAAGCAAAGTGTTAATTATGTATCTTATTGAATATTTAAGAGAGATAAATAGTACTAATGCATACAAATATTTTGATAATCAAGATATGTCTTGCTTAAGAAGTGCGCGGGACAGTAGCTAAGTTGAATTTTCCTGCTCTAAAGCATTCAACAATGGAGATACAAAAATTTAAACATAGGTAGAAAAACTAAAACAAAGGAAAAAATTATAAAATAATTTAGACGTGTATAAATACAAACTGGTACGGAGATCACGTTATTTAAAAAATAATAAAAAGGAGAAAGCTAAGAAAACAAAATACTCACCGGACCAGAAACAAATGTAGATGAGGCAAATAAATTCCGAGCTACGGGACGAGATTCTGAGCAAATTTGAGACATTAGATGAAGTGGAGCTAATGACAAGTTGAGATTCAGATTAAGATCAACGTTTTCGCCGGCGGTAGACATAACCGGCAAACTGGAGAAGCAGGTTATCGATCAAACGGCGTTTGAACGGAAAATTTTGGAAAAGAGGAGGGCTTTGTTGTGGAAGCTTTGAAACAGCGGGAATGGTAAGAGCGTGTAAACTTTGAGAGGAGGCGCTCAGTTTCGAATCAGAGGGTCCGCCCGCCCACATTCATGAATATATTTAGGATACTTCATGTGGGCCCAGATATGGGCCCATACCTCTCTCTTACTTCATACTATTTGATACTATTTGGGTGGGTGCAGAGTTAAGAGATTGATATACTATTTTTTTAGATTTAATTCAGATGGCGAGAATCCAAGGAGAATTTCACATAATCTATAGGTAGTTTTTATTTCCTAATTAATTATTCCATACGTTTATAAAAGAATGTCACTATTTATTAATTTATTTTACACATAATGACATATTTAAAATTAAAAAATAATTCTTGAACTTTCATATTTATCTAATGATAATGTTATATAGATAAATAAATGTTATGATGAATGTAGGTAGGCGTTTGGACATGAATCCCAAAAAAGAGTTTCAAATTTAGAATTTCACTAAAATTTGAATTTAAGATGAAGTTTTGTTTGATTATAATTTTTGCAACATATTTGGATGTCTTTTTTTCAACATATTTTGCAACTAAAAACTAGCAACCTTCCAATTTTCAAGTGAGATTGGAAAAATTGCTAGATTTTGATAACCAAACACTATTTTAAAAAAAAAAATCTTATGTCCAAACGGACTCTATGAATGCAAATTTTAAAAGCCTTATAGATACAAATTCCGTGTCCAGCTAAATAATTATGACATTGTATAAATTGGAATTAATTAGTACTACCAAACTTGTGGAAGCTTCCAAGGTTGTGCCATGACAAGTGTGTGATAAACTGACACTACTGTTTTGTTTTCGAATTTCAACAAAAACTAGGCAGCACTCCGCGATCTGTTCTACAACATGTTACTTATTAATAATCCTTAAACTAACCGTTACTCTCGGGATCCAAAAGTCGAAAAATAATTCATATAGCTAATTCCAACTTGTTAAAATATTGTTGATGTTGTATATATCTCTTCATCCAAAACTGAATTGCAGCTCCAAGATTTTGTACACGTGTTTGATACAATCTCCTCACTTGTAAGATTACTGATACAAACAATTACAAAAAGCACATCAAACTCTAGTCGCATGCAAATATTGTTGAGAAGTGAGAGGGAGAGCAACGAATAGGATATAAGGGTCACTTGGTACGCGAACTAAATTATCCTGGAATTATAGTAGTGCTATTATAATCCCTATACTAATTTATCCCACCTAATCCCAAGTACTTTGGGATAAACTTAAACCCACACCTATTATCCCATCACATCCCGCATACCAAACAACCCCCAAGAGTTCTACGAGTTACCACTTCATCTTCAAATACTTTATAACATAAGAATTGCTTATTCAACAATACATCAATGAATAAAATTACAACATGAATTACCTTGCTTCTGCTCAAACAAAAGACGAGATAATCCTAAACCATCTATTCTAACAAGACAATATTCTCGAAATTTTGTGGAAATGGCTTTGCCAAGCGGCATTACACAGCGAACCACAGAGGTGTCGAAAAATATTATCCTAGTTGGAGCTTGTAACAGGTTCACTGCTAGATACTTTCGTGCCGCTTAGTATATAACCACCAAAAGCACTCATCTGCATATGTGGGTGGGTTCTTGATGGGAGTACCTGCATAGTTTTCTAATTAGTTATTCGGGCAACTAGCAAGCTAGCAAATAAAGGGAAAAAATTGTTAAAAATATTGCATCGAGCTATTATAAATTTTCTAAAGACAAAGAGTCCCTTGAAGAATTGAAGTAAGACTGAAGTTAAGTGATCTTGTAAGTAGGAAGATTTCCTCTGTGGAGTGGTTTGGGTTTTTTTAATTAAAGCAAACCTGATATTCACGTAGCCAAGGTTCAGAAATTTGTAAGCCAATCGCCATTTTCTCAATCTGCAGGTTATGCATACATGTAGCAAGAGGCTGCAATTGAGACAAAGGATCAGTAACTGCTCCAACAGAAGGGACTGTGCTGTGACAGACTGGGGCTCTTATCAATGATCTAAAAGAAGAGACACTCACTCACCAACTGATGGGAGAAAAGAGAGTATTTCTTTACAAATCTAGCCAAAATATTATAGTGGAATCATGGAATATATATCTCAAAGCTTAAAGTGTCTATTTTTAAAAGAAAAAGAAATAGAAGCAGAACAGGCAACAAAGGATACATTTTCCATCAAAATTGCCTTCTCTGATTGAAGATACGATGGCAAATATTTTCATAGCATTTTTGTGATCAGATACCAATATAGAAAGTCCATTGAAAGACATGATGACTGATGAGTGATGACTCTATAAGCAGTGTGAGATCTTATTCCACGATCTCCTCTCGAACCTTGTATCACTCAAATGGAAATGAGAACGATACTTTGAAATCTGCTTTAATGCTTCGACTAGCTTACTCAGCTTCTACATCAAAATGCAGATAAAAGGAAGTAGACTACAATGGTCACTACAGGCTCCTAAAATCCAACAATTTAAGGCTTTTACAATCAAACATGTTTTTCTAAACTCGATTTGCAGAATATCCTTCTTGAGCAGAATATCCTTCTTGACATATAAAGAATGCAGAAGTTGGCTAATAACAAAGTGGATAAAAAAAGGCTTATGTATGTAAACAAAGAATCAGCAGCATGGCAGGCTAACATTAAATAAGTTTGGCCAGCTAAGAACATTACCTGAGCATACTGATGATAAACAGCAAAAGGAGCTGAAAATGCTAAAAGAGGAAGCACTTCTTTAATAATACCCCAAGGGTCCAGCTCTGGAGCAGCAATTATTAGACTGAAAGAAGAATTGGAAATAAGATAGAATGTAACAATATAAAATGGCAAAAGAAAAGAATGGATACCTAATTATGTTCAAACCTGGAAAAACCATTTTCTTTCCACAACTTGATGGCCTCCGGGGGTGCCTTCTGACCTGGTTTTATAGATTTACAAGGCTTGATTATTGGTGGGGAAACGCTCTCAGGTGTTATATCCATGCAACCATGTTCAGATGAAACGTCAACTTCTTCTAGACCGCCAGAATGAGTGGCAGGTAAGACTTCTTCCTGCAGGATCATGTTTTACAGAGAAGAAAGCACATTTAGAAAAGAAATAAATCCCACCAGACAAGGATCAACCTTTGATACCACAACTTGATTTACCTGACTCTCAGACACTGAAGCTCCAGTTTTCAGTGAATTTAGGTCGGACAATGATGCATGCACAATTCTAGACCCACGGAAAAACAGTAAATCATATTTAGCACTAATGCAATAAACATATTTAGATGATTTTTGGGAAAATAAAACTATAAGCTATCCACTGGAAGATACAGTTTTTTAACTCTACTGAGTACCAACTCTCCCTCAAAATTTAGAATAGTCAAAATTCTCACATATTGTAATTGAATTGTTTTTCTATTTTATCGCAAAGGAAGTGTACCTTTCACAGATCTCATCATTCAAATTAAACATCCTAGTGATATCGACAGGATATGGAGACGATCCACGGTAGGTATTGCACACATAACCAGTACCTGCTAAGATCATTGTCATGAAAAAACTATAGCCATCAACTTCAAAGCAATTAACAGTATTTGACAGTACTACATGGTCTCACAACTATGTGGCATTAGCAATGTGTACATCATGACAACCATAGGGTTAGTATCAGTGACAACAGTAGCAATAATCCAGAGGCATGGTACAAATTCCAATAGTATAGGCTGCATAATCAAATTTATGTGTATAAAGTAACGATCACAAAGACGCCCTTGATGTTCTTAATGTAACTACAGGGAAGAACAAATAAACATACCTCCTAGTCGTTCCGCAATGGAACCAGTAAGAATACCACCAACCGTGTCCACTACAAGTACATCTGCATTAGCAGTAACATTCCCTAAGCAGAGCAGTAGAGATAGTGCATCCACTCGCATGAACCTGATGGAATCAAAAGAATTAAAAATCAACCCCCGCGTACCCAAAGCCCAGAATCATGCAGTGCAAGATGAGCAAGATAAGACACACTTGAGGTTATTAAACTACAATGAACATCTGGACAACATATTTATATTCTTAACGTGCATGAGCACTGTCACACCAACAACAAATAACATCAAGGAGCATAAATCAGATTTCAAGATTTTTTTATTCTAAAATAAGTAATCAAAGTCTATCCTTCCTTTTCTCCAATCAAAAGGATAACTCACAACCAGAAAACAACAGATGAAGATATTTGACCAAAAGCAAGAGAAGACTATATTATTACCCAATTTTGTCAGGATGTTTCTTGAAGTAGGCCTCACAAATGCTGAAAAGAGCAAGAGATGTGTCAGATATTGAAGAAAGATTGAGGAACTCACTGAAAAATCGAGGAACACAACAATTTGGGAATTGCACCAAGAAACCAAATGCAGCATTGTGATTTTCTATGATTGACGTCAGCAGTAGTGACTCGCTTGGGGATTTCGAGTCCATGAAATTAAATGCAGAACTATCATTAATATACTTGAAAGAACAATAGAGAAAAAAAAAGTGCAGAACCACCATTGCGTATGATTGAAACGAAAAAGATTTTCACCTGAGACAAAAATCATAAAAAGTGAAACATAATCCAAACCGGGTCTAAAATGCTTTATGCATGAAAAAGAAATAAGAGGACAGAGTCGGAATTCCACAGAGAAACTGAGTGTTCCATATGAATGAGGTGGTATGACCTAGTCACAACAAAAGCGAGTTACAAAAAGATCATTGCGCAACTAATAAATACTGTCTTCATACCCACTTGGGGAAGTCCGGCAACATTTAGCAATATCTGTAAGTAACTTGTTTAATTTTGATTATGTTACCATTATTAGAGTTTTAGTTCCTAAGCTCGAACCGGCAGTATCTTGTCTCCCCTCCTCTTTCCCAAAACTAAGTTATAGATGAAGAAAATTGGGAAGTAAGTCTAGAATAGAGATATCCAGAATAACAAAAGGAAACTTGAAGGCAGGAATCAACCTTCGTGCAGTGGGACGCCTCACTAGTACTCTAGGTGCATATTTCTTCTGTTTCTTAATCCTGTACTTTTCCTGCAAAACACCGAGTGTTCAGCATATCTTTGCCAAAAAAATTAAATTATCAACACCAAAAAAACTTGAAGCTCACTTGTGAAAATAATGTCTTTTTCTCAAAAGTTGCACTGTTTGCAATGAGTGCTTCAACTATTTCATCCCCTTTTGCTCCCTGTCTGCAATAGAGTAAGATTAATACTTTTCTTCGAAGCTGCTGAATGAAGACAAATTCTAGTGCATCTCCAACAACTTTTAAAGCTTGTGCAGCAGTGTATCTTCAAATTCCTTCAAACTGTCTATGAAAATAAAATAAAATCACATAAAAACATGAATCTCTGAAAAACTCCCACCTTCGCATCTCGTCAATATCTTCACTAGTGAGACTTTGGGCAGTGTTATTATCAACAATTGCGCGGTTGTCCTTAGATCCATCCACGTCTTTTTCTTCAAGGTTGTTACCTGATAACGAAAATGCACAAAAAGATACTATTAATTCCACATAATTTGCTAAGAAATGAAGAGAGCAATTAGACAAAGTAACACGAGATGCATAAACATATTTCCTTTGGTCTGTCTGTGTGAACTAACTTGGTCCAAGATCTCTAAACCACCTCTATTATCCTTATCCATTTGTCCCTCTTCAACTGGTTCTTTCTCCCATATGCTTGGGGAGAATAAGCAACAAATATACTATAGTCAACAAACAAAAGCCAAATAGAAGACTACTTCTGGTTTAACTGAAAAAGTTTGTTTGCATCATAGAAAGCAAGAGCCCATTCTTTGGCATTATTCAGAAACGGGTTAAGTTCAATGTGGCAGGAAGGAAACACCGAATGTAACCACTGAAAGTCATGACCATAGGCAACAATATCATCAACTGCCGTAGAAATCCTGCATATGATTGCCCTCAGTGTTAAGTAAAAAAATTACACCAATCATGCTTGCTCCTCCGAGCCTCGAGAAGTCTATGACATGGACGATGATCCATACATAGGATAGAGAATATGTGTCTCTCGAAGGAAGCCAAGCTTTAGAGTATCTCTAATCTCTAATAGACATTATAACTAAAATGCCTACACATAATAGCATAATTAACTACTCCTAATACTAAAACTCCCAGTAAATGATTACTGCATATTTAAAGAACTGGGAGAACACAATTCACAGCAGATTCAAAAGCTAATAAAAACAATACCTTCTGCATTCGGAACAAAGCGAGATAAAATGGGTCCTTCTTTTCCAGATTCCACTAGAAACAGAGACCCGAATGGACAACCTATCAGTGGCTGAAGACAACACTTCTTATTCCCAATTTTCAATGTCCTGCATCAACAACTCACCTTCTCCCATGAGAATTAACTTTAAAAGCAAGCTTCTTTCACATTATTTGCACAAAAATCAATCAATTATGTCTCAATTTCACAAAAACTAATCTAATTAGCTATATCAATCCTCTATACAATATTAAATGCAGCAGACAGTAGATTTTGGTGGTAATTACTTACGAGGCGGCAGTAAGACGGGCAAAAACCAAACGGTCGCCGTCATTGATGTCAAGCAATACATTGCAACCTTCCCATGTTAATCTACTGTTCTGATTTTGATTTGAATCTTCTTCAACTGCTTTATTAATCGACATTATCGGTGTTTATTACTGATAAAAATTCAATCTTTAAGCATTAAACGACGAAGCAGTAGAGAAATAAGCTCCACTACAGCTTCAGGTTTCTGATAGTTCAAACTTTAAACCCTACAACCCTAACGAAAAGGGTTTATTCTTAAAGCGTAATTTATGAAATAGGGACCGAATAATAAATAACTGTGTAACCAAGTTTTCACTCTTGTGCATTATTAGGGGTTTAACTTTGTCATAATTCATAAAAGGGTAATTTTCAACTTGCACCCTCTAAACTTTAGGTGCTAGATCGAAACACGCCCAAAACTTTCTTATAGGAGCAGAGAACCCCCCATGATTTATGATGGTTGACTTCTAATTGACATCAATGGTCAACCCCAAGTTGGTCAATTTCATATTAAGGGTCTATTCAATTCATGTTAAATCTACACTTATTTCAATCTAACTTGTATATCTAATCTTCTTTTCCGTAAATGTTACTAATATGGTAACAGTCTCGCTGTCCCCCGTGGTAGGGATAAGGTCTGCGTACATATCACCCTCCTTGGATTCTACTTGTGGAAATATACTGGGTTATTGTTGTTGTTGTAGTATGATAAATTAGATTTTATTTATTCATTATTTACTCAATTCATTAAATTAAATATTTTCAAAATACTGGCACGATAAAATATTATGATATGATAAATTTTACTATATGTATATACATATATGAAGTGATAAAATATCTATATTACCGAGTGGGAAGGGATAAATGTTTTGATCAAACTAATTTGTAACATAAATTAGATTTCAGATATTACCAATCTACGGGGGGGAAATTGGGATTTTTACATACCTACACACTATTGAAAATTTTATTACCCTTCCTACTCAAGTTTCAATTTAATTACCTCCTATATACAAATTTACCGATTATATACACTTTAGAAATTAAATGAGTATGCCTTTATATTAGGAATCAATTATTTCTCATCCTCATTCTCTCTCCCCCATGCGCTTTCTCTCTCCGTCTCTGTCTCTCTCTTTCTCTCTCTTTCTCTCTCTCTCTACATCTCTTAATCCCTAATTCAGTAATATAGAGCAAAGGAAAAGAGAGTAGTGTCACGACACAGATTTTCCACCCTCGGGAGTCGTGATGGCGCCTACTAGAAGGAGCTAGGCAAGCCAACTCCTATCTACCTTTTTCGTTATCAATATTCTTCTTTTAACAATTTAACAATAATAATATAAATACAGCGGAATAATTTAAATGAGCGGAAGACTTAAGTTAATAAAACTAATGAAATACGGAAATTCAACATAAATCTCTACCCAAGAACTGGTGTCACATTACTCACAAACTACTAAGAATACTAAACACAAGTGTTTGATAGAAATATAAAATTATTTGTCTCGAATACATGAGATAACAGACTGAAAATAAAGACAGAGGAGACGTCGGGCCCGCGGACGCCTGCAAGGCTACCTCAGTGTCTCGCTGGTCGAAATGTTAATTCCCGCGCTACTGTTGTCCGAAATCTGTATCTGTGCAAAAGAGCACAAAGTGTAGTATCAGCACAACCGACCACATGTGCTGGTAAGTGCCTAGCCTAACCCCGGCGGAGTAGTGACGAGGCTAGGACCAGACAACCAAGTAAACTTGTGCAATTCATCTATATATATATACAACAAGGAAGTACAGGAAATAATCAGTCAATGTGGGAAGGGAACGTACTTCAGGGGCATCAGATATAAATAAGATATCAGGAATAACAGAGAAACAATCTAGAGTTTAACCTCTAACACGGAAATAAGAAATAAAGACAACTTTCATATTCAGCTCATCTTGTTACAGGTGTGCAACCCGATCCCATTTCTCATATCTTGTGGTAGGCGTACCACCCGTTCCCATTTCAATATCATTTGTGGTAGGTGTACCACTCGCTCCCATTTCGATATATCATTTGTGATAGGCGTACCACTCGCTCCCATTTCAATGTCATTTGTGGTAGGTGTACCACTCGCTCCCATTTCAATATATCATTTGTGATAGGCGTACCACTCGCTCCCATTTCAATATATCATTTGTGGTAGGCGTACCACTCGCTCCCATTTCAATATATCATTTGTGGTAGGCGTATCACTCGCTCTCATTTCATAATATCAAACAATGCACGACATCACTCTTCGTGTTTTTACTCTCTTCTTCACCCAAGCAACAATCACAGTTAAGGGGCAAGGGAATAGACTGGAAAAATATTAATAGGAGTTCCAACCGGAACTCAATAATATGTGATAAAATTTCCAGCAAGGAATATGTCACAATTCCATAAATATTCTTGGCGAGGGAATAATTTAATGATTTTTTCTCTTTCTTTCGTTCTTACTCAGTATTTCATTTATAATTTGAGTCAACTCTCCTCAACATTAAATATCACAATTTCTTTCACATACTCTTCACAATATATAGAAATCATCTTTCAAACATGGAAGATATAGCAAAAATCTAAATATTCGTAATATAAAGACTCGCGGTCATACTAGACACCAATGTATAGATACTCTTCACCACGCCTATACATCGTACTCGACAATTAGCAAGTAACAATATGACTCAACTCCTATTTTTTCAAGCTATGGTAGACCAAACACTTACCTCAGAGTTTTATGGCCAATTCAATCCTTAAGCACCGCTTTTCCTTTCGAATTTGGCTTCAATTAAATCGTATCTATACACAATTGATTTAATATCATCAACAATACTAAATAATCCAATCCAAATGCCTATATATATTTTTCTAAATATTTTACCAAAAATTCTAAAATCGACCCCGGACCCGCTTGGTCAAAACTCGAGGTTCGGACCAAAATAAATTCACCCATTCACCCACGAGTTAAAATATATAATTTGCTTTCAAGTTCGACCCCTGATCATGCCCAACTATGCCTTATAAAAAGGACAATGCGGTCGCTGCAAATATAATCCGGTTTACAAGTCCGGAGTCGAATCCCACAGATAACTAAGGTTTAGCTACAGTTGTTCACTATTACCAAGAAGATAAGCTTGAACAATTCCTAACTTATAGATATTAAGATTCTTGTATTTAAATAATTAACTAACAAATTAAACTACTAAATTAACAACTAAATATACTAAAGGTTAGAGACAAGATTAAAGAGGTCTAGAGTTATGATTTCCCCAATTGTCGGAATCCTTCCCGCTATGTCTTTTATACTTTCGCCTAAGTATTTTCTACCAATCATAAGCACTCTTATTACCGTAAATCTCTCCCGAGTAATTACGACAATTTACTAGACGCACTCTCCCGAGCTACGCTAGCTGGCTTCCAATACAGCTCACTTCAGATCGCACCCAAGGCTCCGTTATCCCTAATCCCACCTTTAAACCCTCGGTTATTGATCCCTCATATACTCTGGGAGTGGTGTTG
>MU745836.1:77021-122921 GCA_026770625.1 Nicotiana glauca
CAACAATGAAAAATAGGAAGAGGAAGGAAAAACTCGTAGAAGAATTCTCCGCCTTGCTCCCAATGTGTTCTTGCCTCCAAGGGTGCTGTCTAACCCTAAAGTAGTGTCTCTTGCCTCCTTAGGTCTAATCTATGTCAAAAATATGTCTCCTCCTCAAAAATACCATTTTTCCATGTATATATACCAAGTAGGGTCGGGCCCAAACACTTATACTTTCTCCTACGCGAAAAAGGACAAGTTTTAGGCCTGGATGGCCGCGGTTCTACCGCGGTCGCGGTCAAACCGCGGCCAAACACCCTCTCAGCTTCTTCATTCGTCCGCAGATGCCTTCTGTCGCGGTTCTGCCTCGGTCGCGGTAAAACCGCGATTTTTCACCTTATTCAGTTTGGAATTTGGAAAAACGCAAAACATGAAAATTGTATATCTTTGAGTTATCTTTCCAACCATATATTATGGAGCCCAAATGGAGTTCTGAGAAAAAAGTTATGTCTATTTTACTAGACAGTGCGCAATATGCCTCCTCGAGTCTTCGTTTGTTCTCAACTATCAAATTTGACCCCCGAACACGATCCCTGCTTAATTCCTTGAGCTTTTACTCAGACGTCAAAGCTTCAAATCACTTAAATTCATTACATAACATCTATATAGCTCGGAATCACACCTACAAGGCATAAAACACACAATTAGTGCAAAATACTAGCGATTAAAGCGCAAACTCAACTAAAGTGCAGTAAATTACAGTGTAATAATCGACTAAAATACGTAATTATAGCCTATCATCAACCCCAAAACGAGGTCTAATTCACGAAATCCTTGAAAATCCTAAATCTACCCAATTCTCTAATTTCTACCTATTTTCACATGCTTTGGGCCTAGGAATTCAAATGATATTGATGGAAAATGAAGAAAACGAGTTAGGAAATACTTACCCAAGAAACTTTGGTGAAGAAATGCTCCAAGAATCGCCCAAGAGCTTTGAAGAAGAGAGGGTTTGTGAAATGGTGTGAAAATCCCGTTTGTGTTCTATTTTGGGACTTAAAATCGCTGGGCAGAAAATTGCTCTATGCCATCGCGAAGAGGCTCTCATGCGATCGCATAGGGATGGGAAGGCTGGACATTGCGATCACACAAGGGCTGTTGCGAACACACAGAAGGAAACGGGGCAAGCTATGTGATCGCGGATGAATGATTGTGATCGCATAGAACAATTTCGGGGCACCTGAGACTTACTCTATGCGATCGCGGAAGGGAGTATGCAATCGCATAGAACAAACTGGGCTCTTGAAATTTTACATTATGCGATCGTGGAACAAGCTACGCGATCGCATAGAACAAAAACTGGGCAACAACACACAGCAGATTCTGCAATTTTTCTAAGTCCAAAACCACCCCGACACCTATCCGAAACTCACCCGAGCCCTCGGGGCTCCAAACATGCATACTAACTCAAAAACATCCTACGAACTTAACCGTGCGATCAAATCTCCAAAATAACATAAAAACAATGAATTAAGCCTTAAAATCCATGATTTCCTTCAATTTTCATAAAACTTCAAATTTTCCATTTTAAGTCTGAAACACGTCAAACGACATCCGTTTTTAACCAAACTTTTACAGAAAGCGCTTAAACCATATATAAAACCTGTACCGGCTGCCGGAACCAAAATACGGGCCTGATACCATCACTTTTTAATCAATTTTTATTTTCATTTTCCTAAAAAATATTTTCAAAAAACAATTTTACTCAAAAATTCATTTCTCGGGCTTGGGACCTCGGAATTCGATTCCGGGCATACGCCCAAGTTCCGTATTTTCCTATGGACCTTCCGAGACTGTCAAATCACGGGACCAGGCTCGTTTACCCAAAATGTTGACCAAAGTCAAACTTATTCATTTTAATACCAAAACTTAGCAAATTTTCACAGAATTTCATATTTGAGCTTCCAGCTACGCGTACGGACTATGCACACAAATCGAGACAACTATAAATAAGATTTTCAAGGCCTCAGAGTTATAGAATTCGATTTAAAAACAAGTGATGACCGTTTGGGCCATCACATTTTCCACCTCTAAAATAATCGTTCGTCATCGAACGGA
Organism: Nicotiana glauca; assembly: GCA_026770625.1. Taxonomy (NCBI): domain Eukaryota; kingdom Viridiplantae; phylum Streptophyta; class Magnoliopsida; order Solanales; family Solanaceae; genus Nicotiana; species Nicotiana glauca. Next base: position 79,119 of record MU745836.1, read on the forward strand.
CAAAAGAAAGAAGTACCTGAGTCGGGGAAAAGATGAGGATAACGGCTCCGCATATCAGGCTCGGACTCCTAGGTCGATGCCTCAGGAGGCTGACCTCTCCACTTAACACGAACAGAGGGGAAACTCTTGGATCTTAGCTGACGAACATGCCGGTCTAAAATAGCCACCAGCTCCTCCTCGTAAGACAAGTCTTTGTCCAACTGAACAGTGCTGAAATCTAACATGTGGGTTGGATCGTTGTGATACCTCCGAAGCATGGATACATGAAAAACTGGATGCACGGCTGATAAGCTAGGCGGCAATGCAAGCCTATAAGCCATCTCTCCCCCTCGATCAAGAATCTCAAATGGACCAATGAACATAGGGCTAAGCTTGCCCTTCTTCCTAAACTTCATCACGCCCTTCATAGGCGATACTCGGAGCAACACCCGCTCACCAACCATGAAAGCTACCTCCCGAACCTTACGATTTTCATATCTCTTTTGCCTAGACTGAGCTGAACGAAGCCTTTCCTAAATAATCTTGACCTTATCCAAGGCCTCCTGAACCAATTCTGTACCCAGCAATCGAACCTCTCCCGGTTCGAACCATCCAACCGGAGATCGACACCGCCTACCATATAAATCCTCATAAGGAGCCATCTGGATACTCGACTGGTAGCTGTTGTTGTAGGCAAACTCTGCTAAAGGCAAGAACTGATCCCACAAACCTCCAGAGTCGATAACACAAGCTCGGAGCATATCCTCCAATATCTGAATAGTCCGTTCTGACTGTCCGTCCGTCTGCGGATGAAATATTATGCTCAACTGTACCTGGGTGCCTAATTCCCGCTGAACTGCTTTCCAGAAACGCGAGGTAAACTGCGTACCTCGATCCAAAATGATAGATACCGGTACACCATGCAGGCGAACAATCTCCCGGATATAAATCTCAGCTAACCTCTCGGATGAATAGGTGACTGCCATAGGAATGAAATGCGCTGACTTGGTCAGCCTATCAACAATGACCCAAACTGCATCGAACTTCTTCTAAGTCAATGGAAGTCCAGTAACAAAGTCCATAGTGATCCGCTCCCACTCCCACTCCCACTCGGGAAGCTCAATTCTCTGAAATAAACCACCAGGTCTCGGGTGCTCGTATTTAACTTGTTTACAGTTCAAACATCGTGATACATATGATACAATATCCTTTTTCATTCTACGCCACCAATAATGTTGCCGCAAATCTTGATACATCTTCGCGGCGCCAGGATGAATAGAATACCGGGAACTGTTGGCCTCCTCTAGAATCGACTCTCGAAACCCATCCACATTTGGTACACAAATTCGCCCTTGCAATCTAAAAACTCCATCAGCGTCTAATATAACCTGCTTGGCACCTCTTCGCTGCATCGTGTCTCTAAGGGCACACAAATGAGGATCGTCAAACTGCCGATCATGGATACGCTTCAATAATAAAGAACGAGCGACCGTGCAAGCTATCACTCGACTGGGCTCAGAAATATCCAACCTCACAAATCGATTGGCCAAATCCTGAACATCCAAGGCAAGCGACCTCTGACTGACCGGAATAAAAGCAAGACTGCCCATACTGCTGACTTTCTACTCAAGGCATCGGCCACCACATTGGCCTTCCCGGGGTGATATAAAATAGTGATGTCATAATCCTTCAACAACTCCAACCACCTTCTCTACCTCAAATTCAACTCCTTTTGCTTAAACAAGTACTGAAGACTCTTGTTATCAGTGAACACCTCACATGCCACGCCATATAAATAGTGCCTCCAAATCTTTAGTGTGTAAAAAATAGCTGCCAACTCCAAATCAGGCACTGGATAGTTCTTCTCGTGAATCTTTAAATGTCTCGAAGCATAGGCAATGACCTTGCCATCCTACACCAAGCCCAACATGGGAAGCATCACAATAGACTGTATAAAGCCCTGAACCTGTGGGCAAAATCAATACCGGTGCCGTAGTCAGAGTTGTCTTGAGCCTGTGAAAGCTCGCCTCACACTCGTCCGACCAACTGAACTGGGCACCCTTCTGGGTCAACCTGGTCATCGGGGCTGCGATAGATGAAAACCCCTCCACAAACCGACAATAGTAGCCTGCTAATCCCAAGAAACTCCGAATCTCTGCAGCTGATGTGGGTCTAGGCTAGTTCTTGACTACCTCAATCTTCTTCGGATCAACCTTAATACCCTTTTCGGACACAATATGACCCAGAAATGCAACTGAACTCAACCAGAACTCACACTTTGAAAACTTAGCATATAACTGACTATCTTTCAGAGTCTGAAGAATCACTCAGAAATGCTACCCATGCTCCTCCTGGCTGCGGGAGTATATCAATATGTCATCAATAAAGAGTTGAAGACTATCACGAACAAATCCAAATAAGGCCTGAACACTCGGTTCATCAAGTCCATAAAAGTTGCAAGGGTATTTGTCAACCCAAAAGATATGACCAAGAACTCATCATGTCCGTACCGAGTGCAGAAAGCTGTTTTAGGAACATCGGATGCCATAATTTTCAACTGATGGTAGCCAGATCTCAAGTCTATCTTTGAAACACCTTGGCACCCTGAAGCTGATCAAATAAATCATCAATCCTCGACAGTGGATACTTATTCTTGATCGCAACCTTGTGCAATTGCCGGTAATCAATGCACATTCTCATCGAACCATCTTTCTTCTTTACAAACAACACCGGCGCACCCCATGGCGACACACCGGGTCTAATGAAACCATTCTCAAGCAAGTCATGCAACTGCTCCTTCAACTCTGGCGGTGCCATGCGATATGGCGGAATAGAAATGGGCTGGGTGCCGGGATCCAAATCAATGCAAAAATCAATATCCCTGTCGGGTGGCATACCCGGAAGGTCTGAAAGGAAAACCTCAGGAAACTCACAAACCACAGGCATAGAATCAATAGTGGGAACCTCGACACTGGAATCACGAATGTAGGCCAAATAAGCCAAGCACCCCTCCTCGACCATATCTAAAAGCAACAAATCAACACGGGTCTCAAGACCCCCAATCACCACAATACAGGCACGATGGACTCGATCGACCACAATAGAATCACCCACCGGGGTAGACACATGAACAGGAATACTCAGTGGATCACTAGGCAGAACCAAGTACGGTGTAAAGTATAATGACACATACGAATACGTAGACCCATAGTCAAATAGCACTGGAGAATTTCTATCACAAACTAGAATAGTACCTGTAATGTCTGCATCCGAAGACTCAGCCTCTTGCTTGGCTGCTGGCTGGCCTCCACCTCCAGGGGCCTAAGCTCCACTTCTTTGACCTCTACCTCCACCTCTGATATCCCTGCCACCGCTTCTAGCTGGCTGGGCAGGCTGTGGAACCTCTGGTGCCCGAATTCTAGTACGAGAACTCTGATGCTAAAAGCTGCTTGAAGCTCGAGGGCAAAATCTGACAATGTGCCTCGGGTCACCACAAGCGTGGAAAGACCTCGACTGCTGCGGCTGAGCACCCCTCAACCTCAAGCAAGCCCTCCTGAGATGACCATGCTCACCACAATCATAGCATCCATGCGAATGCTGTAGCTGAGGAAACTGGAACTGACCATGTCGACCTGAATGGCCACCTGAAGTACCATGAGTGACCTGGAGAGCTGACTGAAAGGGCCTAGGAGGATGGCCTCTACCATAAGAACCTCTACCTCCTGATGAGGTACCACTGAATCTGCCTGCATGACGGGGCCTCTTATCCGACCCATGACCACCTCCCTGTGGCAGAAGCATCTCAACTCTACGGCCCACATTGGCCTCCTCCCAAAAAGTGATCTCACTCCCGGCCTGAGCCACTATACCCGGCTGACCTGCCACGACCGGCTGACCCACTGGAACCTGAACCTGGGAAGCTACCTATTCCGGAGTGTAGACGTGTGATTTTTGACCCTCCCCGAAATTTTTCATATTTTTAGCGTAAAATATTTAATTTAGCCTTAATATAGCCATTTTAGCTATTTTTGACTCTTTACTTTATTTTCGTCACAAAAATGAAAATAACAAAAAAAAGATATATAAATTTTAGTTTATGTAGTTTTCATAAACTTAAAAAATACAAAAATATTACCTTATTTTTTTATCTTTATATAATTTTGAAAATTACAAAAAAATAGTTTCATTAATATTTTGTAGTCATTTTAATCTTTAAAAAATATAAAAATAGTACTTTATATTTTTTATCTTTATATAATTTCGAAAATTACAAAAAAATAAGTTTCATTAATATTTTGTACTCATTTTAATCTTTAAAAAATATAAAAATATTACTTTATATTTTTATCTTTATATAAAAAATGAAAATTACAAAAAAAACATAGTTTTGTTTTAATTGTTAGTCTCATTTTAATAGTTATTTTGCTTATGTAGGATTAATTAAATAAAATCGTGTTTTCACTCTCGGTTCCAGGCAAAGAATAATATTCGGGTTCAAACTACCCGTTTTTAGGCCTAATTTTCGGACCTAGCCCATAACAACCTAAGCCCAATACCCATACCCCACTACCCTAAACACTAGAGTAGTGGGAGACACCTTTTACACATTTTGTGCAAGGATTTACGGGAGGAGGAAAAATACAATACAAATATAATACACACGCACACAGCATAGAAAAAGAAGGGTTCATCTTCTTCAGGAGCAAGGGGGCTCACGTTTTGGAAAGAATAAAAATACTACTGTTGCTTCTTCTTCTTGAAGATGGACCAAAAAACCAAACAAAAACCCTAACAAAACAAAAACCACCCCCATGCCGGAAACCTACCAGTCCATTGCGTCGTCAACCAGCTCGTCGACCACCAGCTGTTGTCACGTCCAAACGACCCCTTTGTCGTCCCCCCCTCTCTTGATTTTCCAGCGAGAACACATACAAGTCAATAGCCATTAACGAATGCTAGCCATCATCGAAAGAGCGGGCAGATTCAGTCGTATCTAACGTCCCTCTCTCACTTCTTTCAGAGCCGCTGCTGCGTTCGTCCATGGCGAAGTGACCAGCGACGACGCCCTCTCTCCTTCCTCAGTTTTGTTGCCGCTAGCGATTGCTGGCTCAGGCCCGCGCCGTAGGTGTTACCGTCGGAATCTGTGGGTTTCAGTTGGTTCGAGAAACTCCGGCGACCTCCATTAATGCTGACGAAATTGCCGAGGTTGGTTTGAGTTCGTCTCTGTTCGTCGAGGTCCGATTTGAGATCATTATTTTCTGTTTCCGGTTTAAGGTCCGAGCTTTGATCCTTTTATTTACATGTTCTGCTTCTATTTGTTTACGATGCTTTGCTTATGAAGTTTTCGCTATTGTTAATTGCTATTTTCCTTTAATTTCATATACATAGTATTGATGTCATGAATTTGGAGTTGACGTTATGAATATTTTGAAAAAGTATGTTCTGTTTGTTTAGCTTCTTGATAAGGTTTTCTCAAAAATGCATCTAATATAATAATAGGCTTTGTCTACTGTTTCATAAATACTATACCCATCTTAATTGTGGTGATCTACTTTGCTTAGTCTGTTTATTCACTCCAATATTCTGATTTCTTTGTATAAGTGTTGTATTAGGGGTAGGGGGAGGTTTGATCTCTGAATAAATAAAAAATGATTTGCATTGGTTCCAAATGAATTGATTTATCAATGTATTTTCACTTCGACTTGATAGATGTACCTAACTAGCGAGATCGAGAAGTCGCAAGGAAAAATTATTATCTCTGTTATATAATAATAAAAATAAGCATATTGCAAACTGCGTGGCCCTCGTATATCGTGGCCCTCATAAATGTTTATATTAAAAAATACTTAGATTTCGGGACGGGCTATTTAGCGAATTTCACGGCCTTCCCCAAAATAATAACGCGTTAGACTCTTTGGGCGCGGTTCTAATAACCTTACCTTCTTAAACTCGGGTGCACATTTATGTGACCCAAATCCAAATCTCAACGAAGTCGAAATGTGTCGATAATCATGGGTACATTGATTGTGACGTGGTTCGAGATGCATTTTCACGACGTTGCAATACTTTTTTTAAAATAATGAATGAGACGAGCCTTGACAAATAAAAATACATAAGTCGCGGGGCCCTCTATATGTGTTTGTAAAATTATTTAGATTCCGGGATGGGCCGTTTAGCAAAATTTCACGGCCTTACCCAAAATAATGATACGTTAGTCGCTTTAGGCGCGCCTTTAATAATTTACTTTCTTAAACTTGGGTGCACATTTATGTGACCCAAATCCAAATCTCAACGGAGTCGAAATGTGTCGATGACCACGGATACATTGATGTGACGTAGTTCGAGATACGTTTTTACAACGTTGCAATTCTTTGTTAAAATAATAATAATAATAATAATAATAATAATAATAATAATAATAATAATAATAATAATAATAATAGCGGTAAAGAGTTAAAATTTGCACATAAGTTCATAATTGTATAAATCAGATAAATAAGCCAAATATGACAGTTGAGCGACCGTGCTAGAACCACGGAACTCGGGAATGCCTAACACCTTCTCCCGGGTTAACAGAATTCCTTATCCGGATTTCTGGTTCGCGGACTGTTAAATAGAGTCAAACTTTTCCTCGATTCGGGATTCAACCGGTGACTTGGGACACCATAAATCTCCCAAGTGGCGACTCTGAATCTCTTAATAAACGAATCCCGTTTCGATTGTCCTTTAATTGGAAAAACTCTCTTTACCACGCCCTTCGCGTGGTGCGGTAGCGCCAAAAGGAGGTGTGACAGCTCTGGCGACTCTTCTGGGGAAAATAAAAATAAAATAAAAATAATAATAACAGTGTAGAGGATAAGGGAGTTAACCACCTGTTTTGAAAATACCAATGTCCGAGTAGTGCCGAGACTTTACCGGATTTTGAGAAAAATGAAAAAAAAAGTTTTATTTTTCAAAATAGATGTTTTATTTTCCACTGAAAAAAAAAAGAAAAAATATTTTCAAAATAGTTTGCTTTATTTGCCAATAAAAAAAAGTGTGTGATTTTGTTTTCAAAAAATAGTTTATTTGTTTGTCAATTAAAAAAATTAGTTCGTTTTGTTTGCCAATAAAAAAAAAAGGAGGAAAATGTTTTGTCTGCAAATATAGTTTGTTTTATTTGGCCGAACTACGCTGGTTTGATTCTCACCGGATGTGAGATACGTAGGCAACCCTCACAGGGTCCAACCTCCCCTTTTGCAAAAATAGCAAAAAAAATGTCAAAATTCTTATTTTTTTTGGGTGGTGCCGCTATTGTAAAAAATAGCCAAATGCTCTCGAAAGGGACGCCAGAAGGCTGATTTTGCGTAAACGGTTGGCTTTGGGTCATTTTTGGATTTTTGATCGGTGGACTCACACAGCCTTAAAATCTTCGTCCCAAAAGTGCTGAAATGCCGTGATCGGAAAACCGGATCTCTCTGTTTAATTTTGAAAAAAAAATAGTCGAATCATTGTCGGTCAAAATAATTTTTCTTTTCGCTTGATCACATTAATAAATGTGCAGGATGAGCACAATTCAAAATGAACCCTTTTCAATCCTGACTAAAATCCCGATCCAATTGCAACTATGGTGGAATGATTTGGGCAAAGAAGGGCAGGACGAAATCAAGAAATATCTGAAAGGTCTTACGGGTTTGTTAGAAATCCAGCCTCGAGGGGATATTATAAGAGCATTGGTCGCATACTGGAACCCAGCACATAATGTCTTTCACTTCTCAGATTTTGAACTCACCCCGACTTTGGAAGAAATAGCCGGGTATATTGGAAACACTGAAATCCGTGGTTCCCCAATAATTAATTCGGCTTATTTCATTCGGCTATTTTTTACAAAACGGCGTCACCTGACTTATTTATGGTTTTTTTTTTCTTGTTGTTTTTTTTCAAAATAAAACCCGATATTGCAAACACGGCCTTTCAACGCCTCGGGGACGAAGATTTTAAGGCTGTGAGGGTCAAAAATCAAAACCTAAAAAAATGACCCAAAGGTGGCTATTTATGCAAAATCAGCCTTCCGGTGTCCTTTTCGGGAACATTCGGCTATAATTGATAAGAACGGCATCACCCGGCTTATTTATAATAAAAATTAAAATTTGACATTTTTTGGCTATTTTTTTGCAAAAAGGGGAGGTTGGACCCGATTAGGGTTGCCAACGTATCTCACATCCGGTGAGAATCAAACCAGCGTAGTTCTGCCAAATAGAACAAAGTATATTTGAAAATAAAACACACATTTTTTTTCAAATCATTGGCAATAAAATGAATTATTTTTTTTTTCATTTTAAAACACAAACTATTTTTGAAAACTAAATCACACACATTTTTTTTCATTGGCAAATAAAACAGAATATTTTTTTCTTTTTTTTGAAAATGTTTTTTTTTTCAGTGAAAAATAAAACAAACTATTTTGAAAAATAAAATTCTTTCTTTTTTTCTTTTTTTTATTGACCCATAAAACAAACTATAAATTTTTTTTTCTTTTTCATTGGCAAATAAAATAGACTATTTCAAAAATAAAAACTTCCCTTTTTTTCTTTTCATCGGCAAATATATATATATATATATTTTTTTCATTTTCTCAAAAATCCGACAGAGTTTCGACACTACTTGGACATTATTTTTTTTTTCTAAAATGAGTAGTTATCTCTCTACACGGTTATTTTTCTTTTTTCACAATTTTTTAAAATTTTCGATTTCACAAGCCGGTCAGCATGCAAGTCTGAAGCAAATAAATGCACAGGTAGCAAGTAAGATGCATCGGGATGGTCCTTTCATTTCAGGTACACCTGTCCTAGACAGACCCAACCCCTGTGTTGAGTCCCCTAAGACAAATGCAACATGATGCAAATAAGCGTTCCTACTAGGGATCCGACATGGGGCATTGTTATTCTAAATTAACATCTTATTGGAGAAAGTATCTAGACTGGCTTACTCGAGGGGACAACTCGAGCTGAGGAGGGTCAGTGTACTGGTAGCATTGCTTTCTGGCTTAACTGGTGGTGCTCCCCGCCTAAAACATGTGTGACTAAAATCCTTCACCGGGTGCCAGGTACCTCGGCTATCTCAAAGAAAGCGGGCTATGTCAAGCAAATGCCCAATTTTATTTTCAAAAAGACTCAGAGGGGGTGCGTGAGAAGACAGTTTATATACACAGTTTAAAATTATCAAAGCGGTAAAAAACAACACTTAGCACATTAGGCCCAAACATATAACAAAATCATACAATATACAAGCCAAATACAACACATATACCAAGCTCGAATTCTTAAACCCTGAACCAGTGGTTCTGGATTTGCATCCCCAGCGGAGTCGCCAGAGCTGTCACACCTCCTTTTGGTGCTACCGCACCCCGCTAAGGGATGTAGTAGAGGTAGTTTTTCCAATTAAAGGACAATCAAAACGGAATTTGATTATTGAAAAAATGGAGTCACCACTTGAGAGATTTATGGTGTCCCAAGTCACCGGTTTGAATCTCGAATCGAGGAAAAAGTTGACTCCGTATTACAGTCTACGAACCAGAAATCCGGATAAGGAATTCTGTTAACCCGAAAGAAGGTGTTAGGCATTCCCGAATTCCGTGGTTCTAGCACGGTCGCTCAACTGTCATATTTGACTTAATTATCTGATTTTTATAACATGCTTTTAACTTATGTGCAAATTTTAACTTTCAACCGCTTTTGATTATTATTATTTTATAAGAATTGCAAAGTCGTGAAAACACATCTAAAACCACGTCACATCAATGTACCCGTGGTTATTGACATATTTCGACTCCGTTGAGATTTGAATTTGGGTCACATAAATATGCACCCGAGTTTAAGAAAGTGAAATTATTAATACGCGCCTAAAGAGACTAGCGTGTTATTATTTTGGGGAAGGCCGTGAAATTCGCTAAACGGCACATCCCGAAATCTAAGTATTTTAATATATACATTTATTGAGGGCCCCGCGAATTATGCGTTTTATTTTGGCGAGGCACACCTCATTTATTTTAAAAGGATAAACCTAAAGCGACTACATTTTTCTCTATATTTTTTTTTAAATGAAAGAGAAGAAAGATCCTGATTTATTACATGCTTGAAAAAGCCATCAATTATTAGTTATTATCTTGAGATAAATGTTAACGAAAAGGAATATTACTAAAATTGAAAGTACAAGTAAAATACGGAATTAACAAACAATACTGTTAATAAGGAAACTAATTATCCTATAACTAATTTAACCCATATTGTTAGATAAAATTAAACCATTGAAATTTTATTTATAACCAATTAAAATCAAAATTAACCTTGACTAGTAATGCTTGCGAAAGTCTGTTAACTTAATCATTAACTTATCTTGCTTGAACTCAACTCATACCTATTAGATTAATGACTTTAACGATTAGTACTATGATCCTAGCTTCAAGTATAATGAGACTACGAGTTCTATGAAATTACTAACCATTTTTTATTTACATCTAAAATTGGCAAAAAACTATACTTATCCGATACTTACCCTCTTAAGCCAACCAAGACCCCTTTTAAACAAATAAAAATTGCCTAAATCAAACCATAATGCCTAATTCACAAAAAATTAGTTCAAACTCATGCTTTAGTTACATATTCGCGATTAACCTACTGTTTTAGACTAATGCCAGCTCCAACTGTGACTACCTAAACTTGTTCAATTCACACAACTCAAAATATTTTTTTTTTAAAAAAAACGAAAGAGAATTCTAATTATCATGCATTTTATACTACTAATAATTTATAAATTGCAGTTTGCGAACAAAAGAAAACAGTTCTAGTCAAGCATAAATCCCACAGTCCATGTTTTCATGGAATTACAAGGATAGACTATACAACTTCATATCATTTTATTAAATTACAGATACAACTTAAATACTTGAATACTTGAGCATTTCTTTTCACTTTTAACAGCTACATCACAGTGATTCGAAAATGTATCTGGTAATAGAACAGAAGAAGAAGGTGGAGATCAGTAAATCAGTAGCAGACAACAGTAATGACAAGTCAAACAGCCCAGAGATTCAATCAATGGCCAGGAAGTATTTGAAATCAACAGGATCAGTAGAACTCTACTAAACACCCTTGGAATATACCCAGATATACTACACACTAGAACACTCTAATAGATTAAAGTCAACTAAAATAGTGTTCAAAATATCCTGAATTCGAACATTAAAAATCCGTAGGAATCCAAATGATCAATTAATTTGTAACTGGTTTAACACTATTTTTTTTTCCAGATCTTTTTTTTTTTCGTTTTTCCCAATCTGTTCTAATTTTTTTTCGTTTTTCAATCCTCTCCGTAACTTCAGATTTTCCAGCCTTTAAATAGGCACACAATTAGTGTATTTTCCACTAACAAATTATTCTTTTAGTTTTTTAATTACCCCACTACTCTAGTGCCTTTTAATTAACCCCATAATGCAATTTCTACCCTACCATCATGTCTTGTTCCCCACAATCATTAAAAAAATTATTAGATTCCCACTACCATATGTCTTGTTCCCCCTATAATATTTTACTATTATTAGAGCTTAGTAGACAGAGCACTTAAATTAAATAAATCTGTATTTGGTTAATTCCCGTATTACCCCTGAAATTGCTAAAACTACTATTCTACCCCCATCCCTTCAATCTGTGCCAAAATTAATCAACTGACCAAAATTGGTTCCTAGAAACAACAAATCACTACAGCTATAACCAAATTCCTAATCAAATTCAACAATTAACCTCATGAACAAACTCCTAATCAACAACATTTAAGAATCACTTCAACAAAATCAGATTCATATCAAAACAAACTTAACAGAACAATAAGTAGATTCAACTTACTAAAATTAATCATCAATTGAACTTCAAATTAAAATCCAACAGCAATACAAGCAAGATGAAGGATTCAATGATTTAACAAGAGACATTCAAAATGAAGCTAAAGCATGGTAGACTAATAAACAAAAATAAAACACAAGCTATAAACTCTAAATATTTTACACAACTATTAAAACAGAATCATACTAACAAAACAAAGAAGAGGAAGGACGGACCTGAAGAAACTTTCCGATTAAACCAAAATGAAGCAATAATTACAACTGCACATTGACGCGGCTTTAAACGAAATCAACACATCGAACCAGAATATTCAGATGAAGACTTCAACTTCGACGTAGACAAAATATGTCCGGCCGACGATCGTCTTAAACAAACGAAGAGCAGCGAACAACTGAAGACGACGACGAACAAAACAATGATGACTGACGACGAAAATGACTGGCGAGCAGCCATGGATGTGGTCGTTTGGAGCTGGTTCAACGTGAGGTTTAGGCTGTTCGTTGGGCTGCTGCTGGAGCTGCTGGATTTACGAAGTAGGATGGTTGTTTGGGCGTCGATGGTTGACGGGTTGGTCAGCGGACTGCTGCTGGACGGCGGGCTGCTGTTGGACGGTGGGGTGAGGGAGATAACGACGGAGGTGGCAGGCTTGTTTGGCGTGAGGCGGCTGGACGTTAGGGTGATGGTTGCTGGTTCGTTTGGCATGGATGCTCGACGTCGCGAGGAGGAAGACGTGAGGCTGTTCGTTTGGGAGCTGGTTCGACGACGGGGAAGGGGTGGTCGACGGTCAGCCATGGTTGGAGGTGGTTGTTCATGGTGTTCATGGCTTAGAGAAGAAGCAGAGAGTGGGGGCGGGTGTATTTCTCATTTAGGTTTTAGGGTTTCATTTTTTAGTTAGTGTATAGTAAAAAAATAAAAATGGGGGGGTTGTTTGGTCAGATGGGGTGTGGGTTGGGTTAGGTGATTTTTTGGGTTGGGTAAGGGGTGTTTTGGGCCTAGCTTGTTTAGTTTGAAAAAATGGCCAATCCGAATTTCCTTCTTTTNGCAATGCAAACTTAATTACTCCTAAATGTAGAATTATATCCTAGATGCAAATGTGACATATTTTTTTATTTCATATTATTTTAAGAAATAAACATGCACAGACAAACACCAATAATTATCCAAAAATGCCGCAAAAAATCTCAAAATTGCACACAAAGAAAAGATTGTTTTTATTTTGAATTTTTGGGAGTAATTCATGTGAGGCAAAAATCACGTGCTCACACGGAGTACGTGTAGCAGGAGTCTGAACTCCTCTTCTAGCCTGAGGAGTGGCTGGTGCTACTGGAAGCAAACCCGCTCGAATGACACTCTCCACAAAGCCTACCAATCGGACTAGAGCGTCCTGAAGAACTGGGTGGCAATGAACCCATTTGGGACCTGAGCTGGGCCCACCTGAACTGCTGGGGCTGGAACCTCTTCCTCCTCAAAATCAACCTGAGGCTCCGCCACCTGTGCTGATGCTCGGGGCTGAGCTCTGCCCCTACCTCGGCCTCTAATACAGCCTCGGCCTCGCCCTCTGCCCCTAGTGGGAGCTGCTGCTGGGGCCTCGGGCTGTTGAGCGGTATATGAGGAGCGCGTGTTCTCGCCATCTGCAAAAGAACAAAGTAGAAATTCATTTAGCATTTGTGGAACAAATCCGCACGACAAGAAAGAACAAAGGTGAAATTTTTCCTAACTCTGTAGCCTCTGGGAGATAAATACAGATGTCTCTGTACCGATCCCTCAGACTCTACTAAGCTTGTCCGTGAGTTGTGAGACCTATGTAACCTAGAGCTCTGATACCAACTTATCACGATCTGGATTTCCCACCTTCAGGAGTCGTGATGGCGCCTACTAGAAGGAGCTAGGCAAGCCAACTCTTATCTGCCTTTTTCATTATCAATATTCTTCTTTTAACAATTTAACAATAATAATATAAATACAGGGGAATAATTTAAATGAGTGGAAGACTTAAGTTAATAAAACTAATGAAATACGAAAATTCAACATAAACCTCTACCCAAGAACTGGTGTCACATTACTCACGAACTACTAAGAATACTAAACACAACCGTTTGAAAGAAATATAAAACTATTTGTCTCGAATACATGAGATAATAGACTGAAAATAAAGACAGAGGAGACGTCGGGCCTGCGGACGCCTGCAAATAGTGTCTCGCTGGTCGAAGTGCTAACGCCTGCGCTATTGTTGCTGCTGTCCGAAACTTGTATCTGTGCAAAAGAGCAAAGAGTGTAGTATCAATACAACTGACCCATGTGCTAGTAAGTGCCTAGCCTAACCCCGGCGGAGTAGTGACGAGGCTAGGACCAGACAACCAAGTAAACCTGTGCAGTTCATCTATATATATATATATATATATATATATATATATATATATATATATATATATATATATACATACACACACACACACACACATACAACAAGAAAGTACAGGACATAATCAGTCAATGTGGGAAGGGAACAAACTTCAAGGGCATCAGATATAAATAAGATATCAGGAATAACAGAGAAACAATCTAGAGTTTAACTTCTAACACGGAAATAAGAAATAAAGACAACTTTCATATTCAGCTCATCTTGTTGCAGGCGTGCATCCCGATCCCATTTCTCATATCTTGTGGTAGGCGTACCACCCGTTCCCATTTCAATGCCATTTGTGGTAGGCATACCATTCGCTCCCACCTCAATATATCATTTTTGGTAGGTGTACCACTCGCTCCCATTTCAATATATCATTTGTGCTAGGCGTACCACTCGCTCCCATTTCAATATATCATTTGTGGTAGGCGTACCACTCACTCCTATTTCAATATATCATTTGTGGTAGGCGTACCATAGAACAATTTCGGGGCACTTGAGACTTACTCTATGCGATCGCGGAAGGGAGTATGCAATCGCATAGAACAAACTGGGCTCTTGAAATTTTACACTATGCGATCGTGGAACAAGCTATGCGATCGCATAGAACAAAAACTGGGCAACAACAGACAGCAGATTCTGCAATTTTTCTAAGTCCAAAACCACCCCGACACCTATCCGAAACTCACCCGAGCCCTCGGGGCTCCAAACATGCATACTAACTCAAAAACATCCTACGAACTTAACCGTGCGATCAAATCGCCAAAATAAGATAAAAACAATGAATTAAGCCTTAAAATCCATGATTTCCTTCAATTTTCATAAAACTTCAAATTTTCCATTTTAAGTCCGAAACACGTCAAACGACATCCGTTTTCAACCAAACTTTATAGAAAGTGCTTAAACTATATATAAGTCCTGTACCGGGCGCCGAAACTAAAATACGGGCCCGATACCATCACTTTTAATCAGTTTTTATTTTTATTTTCCTTAAATATTTTCAGAAACTAATTTTACTCAAAAATTCATTTCTCGGGCCTAGGACCTCGAAATTCGATTCCGGGCATACGCCCAAGTCCCATATTTTCCTACGGACCTTTTGAGACTGTCAAATCATGGGTCCGTGCCCGTTTACCCAAAATATTGACCAGAGTCAAACTTATTCATTTTAATACCAAAACTTAGGAATTTTTCACCGAATATCATATTTGAGCTTCCAGCTACGCGTACGGACTGTGCGCGCAAATCGAGGTGACTATAAATGACGTTTTCAAGGCCTCAGAGTTATAGAATTCGATTTAAAACAAGTGATGACCATTTGGACCATCACATTCTCCACCTCTAAAATAATCGTTCGTCCTCGAACGGACAAAAGAAAGAAGTACTTGAGTCGGGGAAAAGATGAGGATAATGGCTCCGCATATCAGACTCGGACTCCCAGGCCGATGCCTTAGGGGGCTGACCTCTCCACCGAACACGAACAAAGGGGAAACTCTTGGATCTCAGCTGACGAACCTGCCGGTCTAAAATAGCCACTGGCTCCTCCTCGTAAGACAAGTCTTTGTCCAACTGGACAGTGCTGAAATCTAACACGTGGGATGGATTGCCATGATACCTCCGAAGCATGGATACATGAAAAACTGGATGCACGACTTATAAGCTAGGCGGCAATGCAAGCCTATAAGCCACCTATCCCCCTCGATCAAGAATCTCAAATGGACCAATGAACCTATGGTTAAGTTTGCCCTTCTTCCCAAACCTCATCACGCCCTTCATAGGCGACACTCGGAGCAACACCCGCTCACCAACCATGAAAGCTACCTCCCGAACCTTATGATCTGCATAGCTCTTTTGTTTGAACTGAGCTGAACGAAGCCTATCCTGAATAATCTTGACCTTATCCAACGCCTCCTGAACCAAATCTGTACCCAATAACCGAACCTCTCCTGGTTCGAACCATCCAACCGGAGATCGATATCGCCTACCATATAAAGCCTCATAAGGAGCCATCTGGATACTCGACTGGTAGCTGTTGTTGTAGGCAAACTACCCTAAAGGCAAGAACTGATCCCACGAACTTATCATGTTGAATTTCTACCGCATTATTTTTTTCCTTCCATTTGTTTTATTTGGTTGGTTAAGCCACACATATAAGTTGGTGTATTGGTTTGTATTATGCAGTTAAAAGTTTAAAAATTACTTTATGCTGATTTGATATGGTACTAAATCTTTAAAAGCAAAAAGTGAAATTGCTAGAAATTTAGTTGTTCATGGTCTCACGTGGAGAGGTTGACAAATTAAATGAAAAGGCATAATTTTTGTAGCTATTTCCATCCCTTGTACAATTTTTAGCCTCTCAATATACTCATAAAAGAATATTGTTCGTACGTGTTGAAGCTAGAAATTAAAGAAGGGATTTCAACTATTTACCAAAAATTCTAGAGAGAAGAAAGAGAAGAGGAGAAAAAAAAAGGAAAATGGTGTAACAAAATTCCTTGATTGAAGGCACTAGTAATGGATTGTGAGCCATTTAAGGTGGAATATATATATTTTCTAAACAAAACTTGTTTAGGCCGGGTAATTAACTAAACATGGATATTTAGGGTAATAAAGTTTCCAATAGTGTACAGGTATGTAAAAGTCCCAAACATATATGTATACGATCGAAATCGAGCTCATCTATTGCATGATAGATCGGGATTAAAATGTAATGAATTCAAGATCGACCCCAGGTTCCATCGAACCAGAATACGAGGTTAGAAAATATATTTTCGAGGTTACAGAGTCCATGAATTCGAAATCGACCCCGAGTTCATGAATTCGGAGCCCGAGGTAACATTGTCGGACCACATAACAGAAGGTTGAAATATCTGTAACTGGTCGGGTATCACGACGGAAATCTCAGCATGTATCAATGAGGAATTGGTTCATTTGCAAATCATTAGATTTTTTACCTTTTATAGAATTGTACCTAAAGTAGGATTCCCCTACTATATAAAGAGGATTTGATTATTTGCAAGTCACATTGTAACAGGCATCCCACAGTAATATACTATTATTACTAGTTCTTATTATCGCATCATTTTGTTCCGATATCGATTAAAGCATTTTTGACTCGAGGGTGACCAACCTTCAAGGAAGATTGTTCAACTTGTGTGGTTTGCACATATTTTTCGATCATTAATTTCAGCATTAGTTTGATTTCTCAATATGTATCAAGTTAGATCATGTATCCTTAAAATCGTGTATAAATTCAATTGTTATCCGATTTTGAGGGTAAAGAGTTTGGCGCCCATAGTGGGGCTAAGAATAATAATGGTTATTTGATACAAATTCTCATAACACATACTATTTTACACTTGTTCTTTGAAGTGTCTCTAATGTCAGGCTTAAGCTCAAAATGTCAAACTAACAATTAGCACCTCTACTTGCTAACGATGAGTCTGGTATCCACGATGAAAACAATAACATAGCACCCGTAATGAGGTACTGCCCGTTGATCCCATCAAAATTCCAATTGCGGACCTATTAAACTCTAATTCACATGTGGCTATCGACACAAGTCTCCCTACTGACCCCGAGAATTGGATCTGTGGTGGATCCTAGTTGACATCACAGAATACTCAAAAAAATGGAGGAGACGAGATCATTCTACGGATGATCTTCGATACAGGCTCAACATGCGACAATAGCTCAGTTACAAAACCAGAGCCGTGTACCAAGCAGAATCGATCCCGATCCATCTTGAGAGATCACTAGCAAGGATGAACTGGCTGCAGAAAGGTCGAGTGGAAACGAGTCGGGTAATAACCCCGATATCATAAAAATGCTTGAGGAGCTGAAAAAACAAATAGAATCAGGGGAGAAGAAAATCGAAGCAAACAACAAAAAGGTGGAAACCTATAATTCCAGGGTCGATCAGATCTCGGGAGCGCCGCTGATACTGAAAAGCTTGGATTCCAAGAAGTTTGTAAAAAAACCTTGCACTCCGAGTGGGGCTCCAAAGATGATCCCTAAAAATATCCACATGCCCGAGTTTCCTAAGTACAACGGAACGAGTGACCAAAATGAGCATGTCACTTCATACACATGCACCATCAAAGGAAACGACTTGGAGGATGATGAGATCGAGTGTGTCTTGCTGAAGTAATTCGGAGAAACCCTGTCAAAGGGAGCTATGATATGGTATCACAACTTACACCTTAATTCTATTGATTCATTTGCTATACTTGCAGACTCTTTTGTGAAAGCACGCGCTGGGGCTATCAAGGTCGAAACCAGGAAATCAGATCTCTTCAAAGTAAGGCAAAAGGATAATGAAATGATCAAAGAGTTCATATCTCAGTTTCAAATGGAACGGATGGACCTGCCACCGGTCGCTGATGATCGGGCCGTTTAAGCTTTTACCCAAGGACTCAATGTTTGAAGTTCGTTGTATTCACAGTAGTTGAAGCAGTATCTAATAGAATATCTGGCTGTTACTTGGGCTAATGTGCATAACCGATATCAATCAAAGATCAGAGTCGAAGATGATCAACTGGGGACTCCTTACGGGTCTGTTTATCCTGTTAGACACATCGACATAGTCAAGAGAGATATCGTTCGTGAACCAAGGCCAAATAAGGATCGGTATTAGCCATACAATAAATATCGAAGAAACAGTGGGCCCGGACGGGGTTCTATGCGAAATGAAAGTAGAAATTACTAAGGCTAGAGCAGTCGGGGACTCATGAGCAAGAACGATTTCGACAGGCCTATCGGGCCTAAAGAAGCACCGATGTTATCAAAATATAACTTTAGTGTTGGTGTTGCTACCATCGTATCGGCTATCGAATGCATCAAAGATACCAAATGGCCTCGACCTCTACTATCCGACCTTGCCCAAAGGGATCCAAACCAGATTTGAAAATATCATGGCACTCACAGCCACATAATAGAGGACTGCCGACAGTTCAGAGAGGAGGTATCCTAGTTATTCAAAAATGGGCATCTCCGAGAATTCCAGAGTGACTGAGCCAAGAATCATTTCAGGAATAGGGACTCTAACAAACAAATCGAGAAGGAAAAACCTCAACACGTCATTCACATGATCATCGGAGGGGTTGATGTTCCTCAAGGTACAATATTAAAGCGTACCAAAGTGTCTATCACGAGGGAGAAACGAACTCGAGCTTACGTATCAGAAGGAACTTTGTCTTTCAGCGACGAGACGTAGAAGGAATTGTGCAGTCCATAACGATACACATGTAATATATGTACTCATGAATAAATCTCGAGTTAAACGTGTTTAATTGATCTAGGTAGCTCAGCCAACATCATTCGATCGAGGGTCGTAGAATAACTCGGCCTACACGAGCAAATCATACATGTAGCCCGAGTACTAAATGGATTCAACATGGCTTGTGAAACTACTAAGGGAGAAATAACATTACCAGTAAACGCCGTTGGGACCATCCCGGAAACCAAATTTTATGTAATTGAGGGGGACATAAGGTACAACGCCCTGTTCAGGAGGCCATGGATCCATAATATGAGGGCAGTACCCTCGACTCTTCATCAGGTGTTAAAATTCCTAATGCCCGGAGGGATTTAAACGATCTACAATCGACTGCAAAGTAAATGTTTGCAGTCGAATAAGTGATTTTGGTATCAACACTGGCGACATCGAAGGAACCCAATTCGAATACAAAGCAGGAACCTAAATAGCAATTATTGACACCAGCCATGACCCAATCAGATAAATAGGGGACCGATAAAGACGATGATTACGTGGTTTCTTTTATAGTCACCGATGATTCCGATATTACAAAATCAATGGTCGAAGAGTTGGAGCAAGTCACATTAATCGAACATCTAACCGATCATAAGGTATACATGGTCACAGGGTTAACCGCCGAGCTTAGGAAAAAACTCATTCAATTTCTCATAGCTAACATAGATTGTTTTGCTTGGTCCCATCTCAACATGACATGGATCCCACCAGAGATAACCACTCACAAGCTGAGTCTGGACCTGAAATTCCACTCGATCAAGAAGAAATGAAGACCCCAGACCGAGATCAAACATGTTTTCATCAAGGACGAGGTAACTAAACTCCTTAAAATAGGATCTATTTGGTAACTCAAATACCAAGAATGGTTAGCAAATGTATTAGTAGTCCCTAAAAAGGGAACAAACTGAGAATGTGTGTAAATTATAAAGATTTAAATAAGACATGTATTAAGGACTCTTTCCCTTTGCCCAATATCGATCACATGATTGATGCCACGGCCGACCACAAGATCCTCAGTTTTCTCGATGCCTATTCCGGGTACAACCAAATACGGATGAACCCGGATAACCTCCTTCATCACTAAGTATGGTACATACTACTATAACATGATGCCATTTGGATTAAAAAATGCGGTGTCACTTACCAACGCCTAATAAATCGGATTTTCGAAGAACAAATAGGAAAATTCATGGAAGCTTACATTGACGATATGTTGGTTAAGTCCCTGCGAGCAGAGGACCATTTAAAGCATTTGCATGAAACCTTAAGTATATTGAAGAAGTACAACATGAAGCTGAATCCGAAGAAACGTGCGTTCGAGGTTAGGTCAGGAAAATTTCTCGAGTTTATGGTGTCACACCTCCTTTTTACCTACTACCTCGCAGAAGGGTATAATAAAGGGAGTTTTTCTAATTAAAGGACAATTGAAACATGATTTATTTTAAGAGATTCAGAGTCGCCACTTGGGAGATTTATGGTGTTCCAAGTCACCGGTTGAATCCCAAATCGAGGAAAAGAATGACTCTGTTTAACAATCCGCGAACCAGAAATCCGAGTAAAGAATTATGTTAACTCGGGAGAACGTGTTAGGCATTCCCGTATTCCGTGGTTCTAGCACGGTCGCTCAACTGTTATATCCGGCTTAATTATTTGATTTTAATACATGTTGAACCTATGTGTAAATTTAATTTTTGACCGCTTTTATTCAATTTTTATAAGAAAGTTGAACGTCGTTTAAAATGAGTCTTTGGATTATGTCGCATGAAATACACCCGCAATCCTGAACACGTTTTATTCAACGTTTTAGGATTTAGATTTGGGTCACATGAAATGCACACTTGCGTTTAGGGCGATAATGTTATTAAACTACGCGCCTAAAGATACTAACGCGTTATTATTTTTGGGGCAGGCCGTGAAATTCGCTAGACGGCCCATCCCCAAAATCTAAGTATTTTTATATATATACATTTAACGAGGGCCCCGCAATGTATGTATTTTTTATTCGGCGAGGCTCGTCTCATCATTTTTATTTAAAGTCCAATTCTAAAGTGACTATGATTCTCTACTTTTATTTGTCTTTAATAATAAACGAAAAAGGGCCCTAATTATTTTTATCATTGGCCTAAAACAATAAATTTTACTAAACATGCCCTTAGGCTCAAGGACAAGCCCAAGGAATATGAATTGACACAAACAAAAGCTAACCCAACGTAGGCCTGGGCCCAGGCCCAAACAAAAAAGGGATTTCAGAACCGGACTTGGGCCTGATTGAATCTCCGTCAGTTTTGAACAGGCTATCGAGCATTGGCTAACACATTATGCAGACCTCTAGTTCACAAACGAAAATATGTTGAACGACTTCAAATTATTCTAGCATGCATTCACTGATTGGCAATAAGGGCATTTAGTATGTACTTATTTCAATTAATAGGACACTGATTGTTTTATTTCCAATTTCATACTCAAATATTCCTACCAAATTATCTACGGATGAGTTACTGGATGTTATTAAGGATAAAGAAACAACTGGAATCTCAAACTGAAATTAACATGCTAGTCACAAACGCAGGCTTCTAATGAATAAGCTAAATGATTTAACTATGTGATCTTATCTATATTGTACACGAACAAACTAACAATTCAAATCCAAAGTAGTTAATGAATTTCGGAATGATAGCATCACTAAACTAATTCTCAAATTCATGATGTCAAAACTAGATTACTGAAACTAGCTTATTAAGATGCCAAACCATTTGAACCTGTTTTGCAATTACTGAAGACAAATTAGGCTACCTTACATTACATTATACCAGTAATACCAACTAACTAAGGAAGGATAAGTCCAACAGTCACAAATTTAAACTAGATAGTCCCCATTACGGTTTAAATTTTAGTCTAATTATACAAGGCCAATCACAAATTAATGGCAAAACTAAACAAGCATGGACTGTCTAATATCTACTCCACTATGGCAACTTGAATACACACGTTCCCGAATAGCATCTCATTTCAACTTCTTGATTCAAAAAATTACATCAGCAGGTGTTTCGAATGTGTACCTGGAAGATTGAAACACCAGTAAAAAGAAAGAGGAGATTAGCTATAGCAACAGTTCCAGCAATCAAACAACAGTTCACAGCAGCAATCCAAGTCAAATTCAAAGCCCAGACGAGTTTGGAAAACCCAAACACGATTGATAGAACAACCCCAAAAATAATATTAAAACTTAAGTTTGAACTCAGGGACTGAAATGCAAACAACCAGTTTTTCTTTTTAATGTAACAGTGACCTTTCCTTACTCTCAAAACTGAAATGCTTAACAGTTTTTAATCTCCATGAAATGATCTATCCAACTCCTAAAACGATGTCCCTCTGTGTGTGTTCAAGTTCTCAAAGTTGATAACTTTCATAATTCTCTCACCCTCAAAAGAAAACTCCTTCTCTCTTTTTTATCTCCAAACTCCTCTCGAAAACTGACTCAGGACACTCAAGACTTAAGGTCTCACAATTCTCAAAATGATATTCAAGAGCTGAATGCCTGAAGAACTCTCCCTGGCTCTCAGTATTCTTTTCAGTATTTCCCCCCTTCTGTTTGGTTGCTCCCCCATCTACTTATACCCAAAACAGACTTGTCTCACAACTCTCAAAAGCACCAATGAAAAATGAGCCCATGATATTCTCTAAGACCCCATTACTATATGTCCCCTTCTCTTTTTTAATTCCCTTGTTCCCCACTACTATATGTCCTTTCTTTATTAAAATTAACTTGTTATAGGTAACCTATTTTTAATTACTTCCCTTAAACCTCCCCATACTATTATGTTTCCCATCCCACTATTATTAGACAAAAGTATTAGTTTAATGGTACATCAGTACCTTACTGGACAGACCACTTAGTTAAACCATTTTCAAACTTTTGAACTCCCAAATTACCCCTGAAACTACTGTCCTACTCAATCCCCTTTCAATCTGCACTAAAATCTATCAACTATAACCAATTCCCTAATCAAACTCAATCAACAACTTAAGCTACTCAGATCAGATCACATAGCATCAAAGCAAAGATCAAGGATTCCATGATTCTGAGCAAAATGACATTGAACTACTAAGGTTACGATTGGCACAGATTCATGGGAATAACTAACTACATTCACAATTCCAAATTAAACCTAGACAAGAGCAAGTGAACACTGTAAATACACTGAACGAAAAATAAACTGAATCCATATGCACAATGATGAACAACAAAGAGCAGGGAGCCAAACATCACACAAAATGAAACCATTTGAACCAATAATACTAGCAACCAATTACAGGACTAGTCACAGTTTTGTACAAGAACATTACGGATAATGACTTTTAAAATCAAACTAAAGGACAAACACATTCAATCGATTCAACAGCCTATGAGATATATCAATGACTAGTGATGAAAATTGGACCAGAAAAAGGTCCGGATAGAGGAGGGAGAAGTAATTGACAGAAATGAAGAATTACAACGAAACTTAATCCAATAAACAATAACGACAACAAAAAAATAAAAGGAAAAAAGAAGAAATACCTCAGAATCTACAGACCGAACTCCAATCCGTTCCCATTGAAACTTCGACTTGAAGTTTGAAACTGAAACGGACCTTAATCGAGTGTTCTCGACTGAGAACACACGACTAAGGTCGGTCACAACCTCAATTTCTTCCTTTCCGGATCGATTCCAAGCTTTGGCTCTTTTAGGGCTCGCCCAGTCGATTTAAGATTCGACAAGTTCTAATAAGATTCGAACAAAACTGGGGTGGGATTTGGGACGAGGGTAGCTAGGTGGTTTAGGGGTGTTGATTTGGGACGGTTTAGGTTTGGCACCGCCACTAGGGAATCTTGTGGCGGCGCTAGGATTTATAACTTCAAACTGACATTCGAAGGGTTCTGGGCCGATTTGAGAGAAACTGAGGGTGGAACTAAGACGGGGAGGTTGAGGTGAAGAGACGGTGTAACTTTGGAGGTCATTGGGTGGATTAGGTTTTTTGGCTAAGCTTCGATATAAGATTCGAAGAGATGGGTTGTGATTCGATGGAATCTGTTATGAGGGTTGGGACGGGGAGGTCATGGTGAGCCTAGGGTGTAATTTTCGGACGATTTGGGCCACCGGAACCGCCGTGAGGCGATTTCCGGTAGACGGAGTACGGTGGTCGAAGGCGGAGGGCTCTGGGTCTGTCTCTGAGGCTTAGAGACGACGAGGAGAGGGGGGGTTCTGAGGGGGTGCGGTATGATTTAGGAATATATACTAGGTGGGAGATTTAATCCTGATTGTTAGATTAATTAAGATCAACGGCTAGGATCAGGGAGCTTACCAAATACAGTGTCATTTGGTTTAATGAGGGGGCAGGTTGGACCGGGTACAAGGAACAGGTTAGGGTCGGGTTATGGGAGAGATGATCTCGACCGTTGGATATGCGAGATCCAACGGCTCAGGAAGGACGTGACAGATACGATGTCGTTTGGACGTCGGTGAGGCCTGAAGATTTGGACCGGGTATAGGGGTGTTTTGGGCCTGGTTAGTTTAATTTAAAAACGGTCCGGTCTGAATTTCCCTTCTATTTTTGCTCTTTGTTTCTTTTTCTTCTTTTTCTTTTTATTTCCTAATTTTAAAACCAAAAATCCTAGATTAAATTATAAAACCAAAATTATCTTAAATATAATAATTAACTCTTAATAATAATTATCACACATAATTACATAAAAAAATCACACAATTGGACATTAAATGCTAAAAATGCAAAGTACATTATTTTTGTGATTTTCCATTCTTGTAAAACAAACTTAATTACTCCTAATTGCAGAATTAAATTCTAAATGCAAATGCAACATATTTTTGTATTTTTTTATTAATTTAAAAAATAAACATGCAAGGACAAATGCAAATAATGATAGAAAATTTCACGAAAAATTCAGAAAATTGCACACAATAAAACAAACAATTTTGGTTTTGATTTTGTGGGAGCAGTTCATGTGAGGCAAAAATCACGTGCTCACAGCTGCCCCTCTTTGCCCGTAAACATGAAGAGTTTTCGTGCAAAGACAAAGTGAGCGGATACGAGCAATTTTTGCCCGTTTGAACATTCCGTGTGAAGCATTTTTTGAAAGATTTTGACCGAACCTTTGCTTCAAAGGTCTCCTACATATCCTTGGCTAAAAAGGAATCAGGTCAATGTAGTTCGGGAAGTTTCGGTATCTGGGACTACCGTGAGGCTGTGTTTACTGTCGTTGTTGTTGCTACTGCTTACTGACCTCCTTATTACACCATGCTAAAAGAAAATAAGAAGCTAGACTAAACTATAGTCTATGAATTACAAAATCTTATCTAGATCTTCCAACTGCTCTTTATGTGTCTTGTTGCCTTGCTGTCTTATTGGCTTGTTTTTCCTCTGATGTTTCTTTCTTTCTGACTTGACTCGTAGTCTTCTCTTGATTACCGAACTTGAACTGCTTATTTCCTTCTGGCGAGCTTCGAATTATTTTCCATTCGAAGCTTGAACTGCCTTCTTCTGACCTTTGTTGCCTCCCTTCTGATTTCTGAACTTGAATTTATTCCTCTGATTTTATTGTAAAACTCCGCTCTCCAGGCGGGCTCCTGACTTCGATAATTGCTTGAAATAATAACGCCTTTCCGTTCTCCAGGCGGGCTCCTGAACTCAACTACAACTTAAAAGATAACGCCATTCCGTTCTCCAGGCGGGCTCCTGACCTCAACTACAACTTAAAACCTCAACTACAACTTAAAAAAGATAATGCCTTTCCGTTCTCCAGGTGGGCTCCTAACCTCAACTACAACTTAGAACCTCAACTATAACTTAAAAAGATAACGCCTTTCCGTCCTTCAGGCGGGCTCCTGACCTCAACTAACTTAAAAAATAATGCCATTCCATTCTCCAGGCGGGCTCCTGACCTCAACTACAACTTAAAAAGATAACGCCTTTCCGTTTTCCAGGTGGGCTCCTAACCTCAACTACAACTTAAAAATATAATGCCTTTCCATTCTTCAGGCGGGCTCCTGACCTCAACTACAACTTAAAAGATGACGGCATTCCATTCTCCAGGCGGGCTCCTGACCTCGACTACAACTTAAAAATATAACGCCTTTCCGTTCTTCAGGCGGGCTCCTGACCTCAACTACAACTTAAAAGATGACGCCATTCCATTCTCCAGGCGGGCTCCTGACCTCAACTACAACTTAAAAAGATAACGCCTTTTCGTTCTTCAGGCGGGCTCCTGACCTCAATTTCAACTTAAAAATATAACGTCATTCCATTCTCCAGGCGGGCTCCTGACCTCAACTACAAATTAAAAGATAACGCCATTCCATTATCCAGGCGGGCTCCTGACCTCAACTACAACTTAAAAGATAACGCCATTTCATTCTCCAGGCGGGCTCTTGACCTCAACTACAACTTAAAAGATAACGCCATTCCATTCTCCAGGCGGGCTCCTGACCTCAACTACCACTTAAAAAGATAACGCCATTCCATTCTCTAGGCGGGCTCCTGACCTCAACTGCAACTTAAAAAATAATGCCATTCCATTCTTCAGGCGGGCTCCTGACTTCAACCACGTATACTGCGTTCTTTTGCCATTGTTCCCCCTTGCCTCCTGAACCATTTTCCTTTGAAACTTGATTTATCTTCCTTCCCACTTTAATTATCTTCTTTCTGAAATGCTTCCCTCAAAACTTGTATTGTCTTCCCTCGAAACGACTTCCCTCTTTTTTTCTTTTTTCTCTTTTTTTTTTTTTCAAAACTATGTTATTTTTCTCCTTCAAAGACTACTTCCCTTAAAACCGGTGTTTTCCTTCCTCTGGAACAACTTCCCTTAAGACTGGTATTTTCTTCCTCCGAAACAACCTTCTTCAAAACTTGTGTTATCTTCTTCTCTCTTAAGTCTTGAATTGACTTCCTCGTTCTTCCGACGGGTACCCGACTTCAAGAAAATTTTCCAAATGAAAGAAAATTTTCTGCCCCAGTTTGGTAGTATTTCTTGTATCATACCTTTCCGCCATTAATAACATTTCCTGACCCTGTTTCAAATCAAAGAAAATTTTGTCAGTTTAAAACGTGGTGATTGGTTGTGATACTCCTGCTGGGGATGGTTTTTCTTTTTTTCTTTTTCTTTTTTTTTTCATTTCATTGCGCTGCTTTGTTCCTGTTATATACAAAGAAAAATTTGTCAGTTTGAAAGTGATGGTCAGTTGTGACACTCTTGCTGGGGATGATTTCTTCCTTTCCACGCTCTGCTTCACCCGACTGCCTTGAACTTATGAAGGCGATTTCTCCTTTACTTCTCATGATAACTAACTTCCATTCGAAGATCTTGCCTGTTGATCAACCACTTTCTCTGTCATCTGTATCACTGAAATATCCTTTTTCCGTTCAGACCCATCTCCTATATTTGTTGTATTGCTCCTGAACCGGCATTTGTCCGTCCTTTGTGTCTTACATGCATTCCCAAATCATATTGCGTGTTATCAACTTCAGCACGCATTTTTTCTTCCTGATTTAAACCATTGGCCTTGGCCTTTGGACTATAACTTTTGACTTCTGTTTGGAATGTCTTGGTTGTCACTAGTCCAGCCTTTCGTCAATCTCATCATAGAATATACCTTTGGTTCATTCACCCTGGCCCTCCTTTTATTGTTCTTCCCTGACTTATGCTACTTTGATGTACTATCCAGATCTTGTCTTGTGCATTTGGAAAGTTGATGGCAAATTTTGAGGTCATTTCTCACTTGTTTTGACCAAACAGATTCAAGAAGAGGAGACGAATCAAGATAAAAGGAACAAAGTAAAAGACAAAGGAAAGAGATGATTACTAATAAGAAAAACTATAAAGTAGACACCTATCAGACGCGGATACCAACTCTAATGGTCATGACATGCACACGTGGCCTATCCTCCGTTGTTAAACGCCTTTCACAATCTTCGTCTGGTGATTTCCTATCTGATTCTCAATCTTTATTCGACTTGCTGTGCCCGAAAGGTTTTCACTATCAAACCTTTCAACTCACAGTCACCTCAAGGTGCCCGTGAAGGTTTTCACCAATAAGACTCTCTCATTATTTCTCTCAACTCCCGTCGCCTTATGGTGCCTGCGAAGGTTTTCATCGATAAGACTCTCTCATTTGTATTACTTTTCTGCTAGGGATCAGAGTGTTATTTTCCTTGCTTCCATTTGCCTGACTTGGAACTTCTCAGAGACTGATCGGGAGGTCTTTCTTTGGACCGTAATGTGGTATTTTGGATAGGGCTAGAAAGAAAGGGTATTAAAGGCTCAAAACGAAACAACTTGGGTTCAACATTACAACTCTTGGAATCAAATTTCTTTCCCAAAATTACAAACACAACTTCTACCCCAGTTTTCTTGCTTGGGGGTCTTTTGATTTTTGTTACACTGTGACCGAGCCGTGAAGTGCCTACGTATCCTCTTTGAGGAATCAGGTCAAATGTAGTTTATCCTGATTTCCTTGTTGTTATAGTCTTTTTTTTTATTTATTAATTATTTTTCTCTTCCTTTTCTCATTTCTCCTTTCTCTTTTGTTGTTTTTCTTTTTCTTTCTTTTCTTTTTCTTTTTCTTTTTCTTTATCTTTATATTTCATGCTTACGTTTCTAATCTTTGCTACTGATTCTGAAAGAGGGGTATGAAAGAAAACAAATAAGGCTCAAAAAGGGGTAACGGAGGATAAAGTGTTTAGGTAGGAGAACAAAATGCCTCCGTCATTTCAATCTTCAAAATATACCAAGTACAGACAACGCCATTAATCAAACATTCGTAACATCTTCTGCTCAGGCCAGACTTGATAACCATACACACATTCGCCCTTTTCATTTGTCAATTTTAAAGCATTATTGGACCACACTCTTACTCTTATTATCTTGCCAATTTTGGGCAAACTTGTCCTTAATTTCCAACTGATGCGGCATGAAACTTAAGGTTTCTTTATGTTCTATCAACCCCAGTTTCACATGGTTCGGGTCATCAAATTATATCAATATGTTCTTATTTCCCTTAAGTGCCCCGATCATCTTCCAATTGCTTCATGATTAACTTTTAAGATTAAGCCAAAATTATGTGCGCGTGTCGTGTCACTAGAGTTGACAGAAAAAGAACTATAAAAAGGAGAGGACTAAACAAAAGAAAATGACTAGAAATAATGGGAGACAGAGAATTTCATTAGACAGACGGGAAAAGAGTTTGTACAACAAAACAAGCACAATAAACTGGGGTACAACCTTCAGAACAAACCTAGACAACACTAAATGAGATACTACGATCAAAAGAAAAATAAAAGGATAAAAGAGTTTGAGTTACAAGATAGTATCCAATTTACAACCCTGAAGTAACCTGGTCAACAGAAATGACAACAAAAATGAACCACCAAGACTCCTCTCTGGCTAACAAAAAAAAAGAGTGTCTTTCTGATTACCAAGCACAACATCTTAGCCATTGACTTATGCATCAACAATACTAGGAACTTCACAAGTCTTCATCACCTTGTTCTTATCAAGCTGCTTTTGAGTTCCTTTTGTCGGCTCGTTCTTAAGATCAACCTTTGATAGCGCTGAAAGCTTAGTAGCATGTGGACCTCCGAGGCTCCCAGAAGAATTCTCACATTTCTTTTCAAGATAAACCATACCCATTGTATGTGTCTCGTTATGCACATGAAATGGACTTTGGCTGGTATATGTTGCATCTGGATTTTGCACGACAATGTCGTCCGCATCAATATGCTTCTGAATTGCATTCTTCATATTCCAACACTTCCCTATGTCATGCCCCGGGATCGGCTTCAACATGTCCAATTTCCTTAGCCTTCGGAACAGACTGTCATATGACTCTCCCAATGGAGTGTAGGTTTTCTTCCGTAACTTCTCATTCCTTTTTCTTTTTTTTCTCTCTATCTTTTTTTTAGTTGTGGTCGAATATTATGGAGATTGCCTATGTATCATGACCCCGCATGAATCAGACCGTGCGTAGTTCTGGATTAAATGCCAAATGACTAATTAAAAATTGGATTTTTCTTTTTTCAAGTTTTCCATAAAAGAAAAATGTATTTACTACGACACATTTTATTACAATATTAACAAACTCCAAAAGACTCTAACATCAAAATGGCAATACAGCCTAAAAATAGACTAACAGAAAATCGTCACCGTTTTCTCAAAAATTTCATAAAATATCCGGTCTTGTCAACATGGCCTTTCAGCAATTCAAAGAAGATATAAAGATTGTGTTTGCTAACCGGTCGAAAATTTTGAGAAATGCCCAAAGGCTGTTGTTCTTGCAAAAACGGCCTTCCGGTGTCCTTTTGGGGACATTCGGCTATTTTGGACAAGAATGACATTACCTTTACTTATGGAAAAACAACAACATTTATTTACCCTATAAAAATTCTCCCTTCTTTTAATATTTTTAAAATAATTTTTTCAAATAATTTTTCAAGTAGTTGAACCCGATATGAGTTGCCTACGTATCTTACATCCGGTGAGAATCAAACTTACGTAGTTCTGCCCAAACAAACAAACTATTTTTGAAAACAAGACTCTTTTTCCGTTGGCAAATAAGCTATTTCTGAAAACATGATTCTTTTTATATTTTTCTTTCATCAGTGGCAAATAACAAACTATTTTGAAAAATAAAAACTCTTTTTTTTTCTCCTTTATTGGCAAAGAAAATAAACTATTTTGAAAATAACAACATTTTTCTTTTTTTTTTTTCATTTTTCTCGAAAATCCGGCAGAGTTTCGGCACTATTTGGACATTAATTTTTCTAAAATAGGTGATTAGCTCCCCTAACCCTCTACACTGCTATTTCTCTTTTCTATCCTTTTCTTGTTTTTTTTTTCTTTTTTTTTTCAATTTCTCCCAATATTCAAAAGTCGGTCAGCATGCAAGTCCGAAGCGAATAAATGCACAAGTAGCAAGTAAGATGCATCATATTGGTCATTATATTTCAGGTACACCTGTCCTAGACAGACCCAACCCCTGTGTTGAGTCTCCAAAGTCAAATGCACATGATGCAAACAAACGTCCCTATTAGGGATCCGGCATGAGGTTTTGTTTTTCTAGGTTTAAAAATCTGGGTTTATTGTTCTAGACCTGGCTTACCCGAGCGGACAACTCGAGCCAAGGGAGGGCAGCGTATCGGGGATACAGAAGCTCCGCCGGCTTAGCAACTTGTCCGAACCTCGTTCTAAAATTGGGATAAGACTCTAACAAAAGAGAAGTAACACGAAGTGCACCCTTCTCCATGATGTAGAAGACTCAGAGAGAGGAAGGATTCGTAACAATTTATATACAGTTCACCAATATCAAAGCGGTAAAAAGCAGTATTTAGCACATTAGGTCCAAACATGTGAACAAAATCAGATAATAAATAAAGCCCAAATATAACAAGTATTCTAAGATCGAATTTCTAACCTTGAACCAGTGGTTCTGGGTTAATTTCCCCAGCAAAGTCGCTAGAGCTGTCACACCTCCTTTTTACCTACTACCCTGCAGAATGGTATAATAAAGAGAGTTTTTCCAATTAAAAGACAATCGAAATGGGATTTATTTTAAGAGATTCAGAGTCTCCACTTGGGAGATTTATTGTGTCCCAAGTCACCGGTTGAATCCCGAATCGAGGAAAAGAATGACTCTGTTTAACAATCCGCGAACCAGAAATCCGAGTAAGGAATTCTGTTAACCCGGGAGAAGGTATTAGGTATTCCCGTATTCCGTGGTTCTAGCACGGTCGCTCAACTGTTATATCCGGCTTAATTATCTGATTTTAATACATGTTGAACCTATGTGCAAATTTAATTTTTGACCACTTTTATTCAATTTTTATAAGAAAGTTGAATGTCGTTTAAAATGAGTCTTTGGATTACGTCGCATGAAATGCACCCGCAATCCTGAACACGTTTTATTCAACATTTTAGGATTTGGATTCGGGTCACATGAAATGCACACTCGAGTTTAGGGAGATAATGTTATTAAACTACACGCCTAAAGAGACTAACACGTTATTATTTTTGGGGCAGGCCGTGAAATTCGCTAGACGGCCCATCCCGAAATCTAAGTATTTTTATATATATATAGATTTAATGAGGGCCCCACAATGTATGCATTTTTTATTCGGCGAGGCTCGTCTCATCATTTTTATTTAAAGTCCAATTCTAAAGTGACTATGATTCTCTACTTTTATTTGTCTTTAATAATAAACGTAAAAGGGCCCTAATTATTTTTATCATTGGCCTAAAACAATAATTTTTACTAAACATGCCCTTAGGCTCAAGGACAAGCCCAAGGAATATGAATTGACATAAATAAAAGCTAACCCAACGTAGGCCTGGGCCCAGGCCCAAACGAAAAAGGGATTTCAGAAGCGGACCTGGGCCTGACTGAATCTCAGTCAGTTTTGAACAGGCTATCGAGCCTTGGCTAACACATTATGCAGACCTCTAGTTCACAAACGGAAATATGTTGAACGACTTCAAATTATTCTAGCATGCATTCACTGATTGGCAATAAGGGCAGGTAGTATGTAGTTACTTTAATCAATAGGACACTGATTGTTTTATTACCAATTTCATACTCAAATCTTCCTACCCAATTATCTACTGATGAGTTACTGGATGTTATTAAGGATAAAGAAACAACTGGAAGCTCAAACTGTAATTAACATGCTAGTCACAAACGTAGGCTTATAATGAATAAGCTAAATGATTTAACTATGTGATCTTATCTATATTGTACACGAACAAACTAACAATTCAAATCCAAAGCAGTCCATGAATTTTGGAATGATAGCATGACTAAACTAATGCTCAAATTCATGATTTCAAAACTAGATTACTGAAACTAGCTTATTAAGATGCCAAACCATTTGAACCTGTTTTGCAATTACTGAAGACAAATTAGGCTACCTTACATTACATTATACCAGTAATACCAACTAACTAAGGAAGGATAAGTCCAACAATTACAAATTTAAACTAGACAGTCCCCATTACATTTTAAATTTCAGTCTGATTATACAAGGCCAATCACAAATTAATGGCAAAACTAAACAAGCATGAACTGTCTAATATCTACTCCACTATGGCAACTTGAATACACAAGTTCCAGAATAGCATCTCATTTCAACTTCTTGATCCAAAAAATTACATCAGCAGGTGTTTCGAATGTGTACCTGGAAGATTGAAACGCCAGTAAGAAGAAAGATGAGATCAGCTACAACAACAGTTCCAGCAATCAAACAACAGTTCACAACAGCAATGCAAGTCAGATTCAAAGCCCAGAAGAGTTTGGAAAACCTAAACACGATTGATAGAACAACCCCAAAAATAATACCAAAACTTAAGTTTGAACTCATGGACTGAAATGCAAACAACCAGCTTTTCTTTTTAATGTAACAGTGTCCTTTCCTTACTCTCAAAACTGAAATGCTTAACAGCTTTTGATCTCCACGAAATGATCTATCCAACTCCTAAAACGATGTCCCTCTGCGTGTGTTCAAGTTATAAAAGTTTATAGCTTTCATAATTCTCTCACCCTCAAAATAAAACTCATTCTCTCTTTTTTATCTCCAAACTCCTCTCAAAAACTGACTCACGACTCTCAAGACTTAAGGTCTCACAATTGTCAAAATGATATTCAAGAGCTGAATGCCTGAAGAACTCTCCCTGACTCTCAGTATTCTTTTCAGTGTTTCCCCCTTCTGTTGGTTGCTCCCCCTCTACTTATACCCAAAACTGACCTGCCTCACAACTCTCAAAAGCACCAATGAAAAATGAGCCCATGATACTCTCTAAGACCCCATTACTATATGTCCCCTTCTCTTTTTTAATTCCCTTGTTCCCTATTACTATATGTCCTTTCTTTATTAAAATTCACTTGTTATGAGTAACCTATTTTTAATTACTTCCCTTAAACCTCCGCATACTATTATGTTTCCCATCCCACTATTATTAGACAAAAGTATTAGTTTAATGGTACATCAGTACCTTACTGGACAGACCACTTAGTTAAACCATTTTCAAACTTTTGAACTCCTAAATTACCCCTGAAACTACTGTCCTACCCAATCCCCTTTCAATCTGCACTAAAATCTATCAGCTCTAACCAATTCCCTAATCAAACTCAATCAACAACTTAAGCTACTCAGATCAGATCACATAGTATCAAAGCAAAGATCAAGGATTCCATGATTCTGAGCAAAATGACATTGAACTACTAAGGATACGATTGGCACATATACATGGGAATAACTAACTACATTCACAATTTCAAATTAAACCTAGATAAGAGCAAGTGAACACTGTAAATACACTGAACGAAAAATAAACTGAATTCATATGCACAATAATGAACAACAAAGAGCAGGGAGCCATACATCACACAAAATGAAACCATTTGAACCAATAATACCAGCAACCAATTATAGGACTAGTCACAGTTTTGTACAAGAACATTACGGACACTGAATTTTAAAATCAAACTAAAGGACAAACACATTCAATCGATTCAACAACCTATGATATATACCAACGACCAGTGATGAAAATTTGACCAGAAAAAGGTCCGGATAGAGGAGGGAGAAGTAATTGATAGAAATGAAGAATTACAACGAAACTTAATCCGATAAACAATAACGACAACAAAAAATAAAAGGAAAAAAGAAGAAATACCTTAGAATATACAGACCGAACTCCAATCAGTTCCCATTGAAACTTCGACTTGAAGTTTGAAACCAAAACGAACCTTAATTGAGTGTTCTCGATTGAGAACACACGACTAAGGTCGGTCACAACCTCAATTTCTTCCTTTCCGGATCGATTCCAAGCCTTGGCTCTTTTAGGGCTCGCCCAGTCGACTTAAGATTCGACAAGTTCTAACAAGATTCGAACAAAACTGGGGTGGGATTTGGGATGAGGGTAGCTAGGTGGTTTAGGTGTGTTGATTTGGGACGGTTTAGGTTTGGCGCCGCCACCAGGGAATCTTGTGGCGATGCTAGGGTTCATATCTTCAAACTGACATTCGAAGGGTTTTGGGCCGATTTGAGAGAAACTGAGGGTGGAACGGAGACGGGGAAGTTGAGGTGAAGAGACGGTGTAACTTTGGAGGTCATTGGGTGGATTAGGTTTTTTGGCTGAGCTTCGATCTAAGATTCGAAGAGATGGGTTGTGATTCGATGGAATCTGTTATGGAGGTTGGGACGAGGAGGTCATGGTGAGCCTAGGGTGTAATTTCGGACGATTTGGGCCACCGGAACCGCCGTGAGGTGATTTTCGGTGGGCGGAGTACGGTGGTCGAAGGCGGAGGGCTCTGGGTCTATCTCTAAGGCTTAGAGACAACGAGGAGAGGGGGGTTCTGAGGGGGCGGGGTATGATTTAGGAATTTATACTAGGTGGGAGATTTAATCCTGGCCGTTAGATCAATTAAGATCAACGACTAAGATCAGGGAGCCT
Organism: Nicotiana glauca; assembly: GCA_026770625.1. NCBI lineage: Eukaryota > Viridiplantae > Streptophyta > Magnoliopsida > Solanales > Solanaceae > Nicotiana > Nicotiana glauca. Next base: position 115,147 of record MU745836.1, read on the forward strand.
GCCAAATACGGTGTCGTTTGGTTTAATAAGGGGGCGGGTTGGACCGGGTACAGGGAACGGGTCAGGGTCGGGTTATGGGAGAGATGATCTCGACCGTTGGATATGTGAGATCCAACAGTTCAAGAAGGACGTGAGAGATATGACGTCGTTTGGACGTCGGTAAGGCCTGAAGATTTGGACCGGGTATATGGGTGTTTTGGGCCTGGTTAGTTTAATTTAAAAACGGCCCAGTCCGAATTTCCCTTCTATTTTTGCTCTTTGTTTCTTTTTCTTCTTTTTCTTTTTATTTCCTAATTTTAAAACCAAAAATCCTAGATTAAATTATAAAACCAAAATTATCTTAAATATACTAATTAACTCTTAATAATAATTATCACACATAATTACATAAAAAGAAAAATCACACAATTGGACATTAAATGCTAAAAATGCAAAGTACATTAATTTTTGTGATTTTTCATTCTTGTAAAACAAACTTAATTACTTCTAATTGCAGAATTAAATCCTAAACGCAAATGCAACATATTTTTGTGTTTTTTTATTAATTTAACAAATAAACATGCAAGGGCAAATGCAAATAATGACAGAAAATTCCACGAAAAATTTAGAAAATTGCACACAATAAAACAAACAATTTTTGTTTTGATTTTGTGGGAGCAGTTCATGTGAGGCAAAAATCATGTGCTCACATATGGTATCCAACCAAAGAATCGAGATCAACCCCGACAAGATCAAAGCTATCGAGTATATCATTGTTGTGGACAACGTGAAGGCAGTCTAAAGGCTAACCAGGCGCATTACCGCCCTAGGGCGATTCATATCGAGGTCATTCAATAAGAGAAACCTATTTTACTCGTTATTGAAGAAAAACAACAACTTCATATGGAACCCGGAATACCAACTTCACATCTACTACTCTACACGTCGAAGGCAGATGAACAAATGTACATGTTCTTGGCAGTATCAGAGATAGCGGTAAGTGGAGTATGGGTCGTGCCGACCACGTTGACCGGGAGGGTGATTTCCCCTTTCCTTGTTTCGCTCGCCATGTTGAATCCATTGAGGACTCGAGAGGCGGGCACGATTTGGTCAAACAGTCCGAGCTGCTCCACCACCCTCAAACTGATACTGTTGTCGAGCTACCTGGATCAATTCAAGAAGAAAAAGGTACTTCTATTTCCAATTTATTATGTTAGTAGGACCCTGGGTGAGTCCAAAACTAGGTACCTTCACCTAGAAAAATTGGCGTTCGCTTTGCTATGCGCCTCTTGGAAAATGAAACTATATTTTCAGTGTTATCCTATATGTGTTGCGATAACTTACTCGTTACAAAATATAATGCATAAACCCGAACTCTTTGGGACGATTGGCCAAATGGGCCGTGGAAATCAGCGGGTACGGAACTGAGTATCGAACACAGACAACCATTAAGTCTTAAATTTTGGTAGATTTTGTGGCTGGCTTTATGCCGGCCCTAATACCCGAGGTCAAAAGAGAGTTGTTGGTAAGATTGGGGATGTCTTCGGCAATCTAGACCCTCTTTACGGATGGCGCCTCAAACGTAAAAGTGTCTGGACTTTGGAATCGTACTTGTAAATCCCCGTAAAATTTTACCTAAAACTCGCATGCGGCCCCATTTTGGCCATAGAGTGAGGCAGTCTTTTTGGCCAATTTTGAGGTCAGTTTTGCGGCCAACTATACAACCGCATAACCATTTCGTGGGATGCACTTTGGTCGCATAATTTCACGGACCGCATAGCCATTATGCGATCACATATGCGACCGCAAATTAGTGTCGTGTCTCCAAATTTCTATTTTCTGATACCTTTAGAGTGAGAAAGAGAGTCCTAAAGGGAGAAAGGGTTCTTCATAAAAAATTACTCAATACTTTCTTAAAACCTTGAAAATTGTCAAGTAAAGTTCACTAAGTCTTCACCTTAAGAATCTATTCCCTAACTCTTAATTTCGAAATTTCTACTAAAAATAGATAATTAGCAAGATGGTTCATGGGTTTGAGGGTTGTCTATTTTGCATGCATGTGTGGTGAAAGAATGTGGGGGTATTGTAAGCTAAAAATGGTAAAAGATGGATGGTGGAATGACAGAATCTTGCACAAAAAGGGTCTTAAAACATAATGCACACCTAGTGTTTGATAATGTGCTCAAATGAGCTAGAATCTTGATCATACTTCTAATTCTTGAATCAACATGTTATATTCCTAAAATAGATTGAAGGTGCTAAGAGTTCCAGAATTATTATAGAATTTAAGAAAAGTTCTATGGAGGTATGTATGGCTAAAACCCCATTTTCTTTGAACTGAACCCATTGGTGTTCACGCTATTGGTGTAAGTCCCAAATTAATCGTTATAGAAATTACTTTTTCGAAATGTTCTTGTGTAAAAAAAGCATATGTGCAATATATGTGTTCCAAGGCTTTCATCATTTTATCTTATCATTTGAAGGTGTGTTAAAATGCAGAATATGTGCTACAAATGCCTAGACTTCAAGTCAATTTGAATAAAGATTGTTATGCCAAAGTATGTGAAAGCCTCTATATGCTTAAGTCTTATAATCGCTCACGTATATACTTAATATCTTGAATTGAAAGGCTTGTTTATTGAGAATGATGATAATGCTTGAGATTGATTAAAGTGAGTATAAAATATGAAATACGGCCAAGAGTCAATGCAAGATATAACAATTGTGGCCACTAGTGCTGATGAACTGAAAGACATGAAAGAAATATGAAATGAGATAATTGATAGAATGGTAATGTATCGGGCAAGATGACCTAGCCGATCGGCCCGTGATCGGACGAGTCCTGAACATTTTTATTGTCTTTTTAGAAAAATGTGTCGTTAATAAGTGTAAAAAAAGATAGAGATACATTTCTATATATAACGGCGAAATTGGAAATGCTATAGCTTAACGGTAACTTTTGTTGTTAGGTTATAGCGTAAAGAATAATCACGATATACCCCCTGATGATTTGACTGCCAGGTTTAGCATACATAATTCATACGCTATACCTATAGCGCCAAGAATTAACACGCTATACCCCTTATTAAAAAATTCCCTTTGTCTTCCCCGACCAGAACTCCTCCTCCCCATTTTTTTACTCCTTTCCATTTGTCTAGTCTCCCACCCCTTCGTTCCTAAAAAAATGTGGGCTCCTCCCATCACATAAAACGCTAAGAACGTAGGTCCCACGTCGTACTAGAGCATTGTATTATTGTGGTTTCACTCTTTCGGACTCAAATTTTTAGCAAGTTTACTTTTCGAAAACACTAAATCAAGGTATTTCGATTTATTTTATGTCGAAACTTGTATAATAATGCATATTAGTTGATTTGAATGTGTTTTCATGTCGTTTTGTGTTTTATTTGTGAAACTAGTATGTTATATTTATCCGGACTTTAATATTAGTTCTAAAAAAATGTAAAATTGAGAAATTGTTATGAAACAATAAAAGAAGAAGAACAATATTACAAAGAAAGAGAAAAAGAGAGAGAGAGAGAGGGAATTCTTATTGATATGGGATGAATTACAATGGAATATAACCCTCTATTTATAGGGAGAGGTTGACTTAGCCACCAAGTAATAAACCCTAGAATCTCTCTAAATATAGACATTCACCATAAATAGAATTCTATTTATAACACTCCTCCTTGAATGTCTATTCAACAGATAATGTGCCTCGTTAAAACCTTAACTAAAATAAAACCCAATGGGAAAAAAAATTCTAGAAAAGAAAAAAGAGTACACATATCTAATAACACGCATTGGTTGCCTCATTAAAAACCTTGTAAGGAAAATCCAGTGGGACAAAACCTTGTAAGGGAAAAAGAATGCAACGCGCATTAACTCCCCTTGATGAGAGCATCAATTCACTTCCTTGAGCCTTCGCATCCCAATCCCGTGCACTAGCTTAATGAAGGTTGACGTTGGCAAAGATTTGTGAATACATCTGCCATATTAACTCCAATGAATATGTTGCACCTTGAAAATCCTCGCTATCACATTATCATGCTTATAGTTATAGCAAGATACATATGTGCACAAATTGCACTGAGGATGTGGTACTTCAAGATCAAGAATTGTATATGCTTCAAGCAATTTAAATCATTTGGGGATTGTCATATAAGTATAGTCAAATAATCCATTTAAATAGACTTTAGATGCATATCAACTTTTCATGTCATGCTAGACATATAATATAAATAAAATTGATTGCACACACTATTGACTTTATGCTTTCAAGTATTTGAACTGTAGGTCCAAAACAACATGTCTTTCATATTGAACCAATTCTACTTGAATTGTTTCTCTAGACTTAAGATCCTCATCTATACTTAGCGCTATCATAGATGTCGTTGACGAACATTTTATATCGGTTTCAATCTCTTTATTTTTCATAAAGACATAACATAGAGATCTCTTCATTCATATGTTCAGGTACCTGAATCTCTCATGAGATTTTATGAAGTGTTATGTCACGTGATCTTCTAGATCACTTGCCTTCTTTATTATGATCATTTGGATCATTTGCTCATATTTTTTATCAAGAAGTTTATTTGAAACCGATTTGTCTATATGCTTTAAGCGTACTATAGACTTTGTCCTTCTAGGACTTAATAGGAACATTTGCAATGAGAATATAGTTACTTTCTTTGGGCCAGCAAATGCGTCTGGCATGCTTTGCAATATATTGCAAATGAATTATCCTTTTATGAACTTCATGTTCATATTATCTTATTGAGGATCTAGATGTAGAAACGATAATTCATTCCTCGGAACATTTCTCAATTATTTTTCATGTCTCCCCCTCATGTTAGAAAAACTAACTTGTTTTCTCAACTTTGAGAATCCATCTTGTGCGTTATGGTGTTAATCAAAATATACACCGCACATCAATGATAATAAGATGGAATTATTTGATTCCTGACCATGAACCACTTGTGAAGGGAGAAAATAATATATTTTCGTATATAACGTATATCAAACTGATATACAAAACTTTGTTCTCATAAGCAATCGTTTAGCTATTAAGTGGAGGCACTCAATAAATCATTTTGCTAAACTAGCTGTGATGTAAACCAACTTATCAAGAAGAACTATCTGGAATAAAAAAATCTAGAAATTATGCTCTATATTAAATTATTGAGCAAGTTACCTCGCAAATAACAGGTTGCGGGTCAATAATAATTGCACATGTAACCATCTCATAGATGCATCTTATATGGTATACATGGCAGATGAATGAGCACATATTCACCTTCGATATTTCCAACATTCATGGGATTCAATCCCAATTTTAATTGGTCTATTAATTAATGAGAACAAGCAATGTAAGAGAATTCGTAAAGAACTTTCTAGTTCTTTAATATTTACCCATGTGAATTCTCTTTTATTTTTTGCACATCATACTTGAATTAACATGGCTAAACCAATTATGCCAACTGAATAAATTATCAATATTGATAAACTTCAGGTTTATACCATGATGTGTGCAATTATGAATAAACTCCAAGTTTATTATGATATGAGTTTTTATATTAATAAATATCCACTTCATTGTGGTATTCTTTTGTTTATGTAGTAAAAATTAAAGAATAAAGCGGGTAGCTTTTCACATACATATTACCCCGCTACAAGTTGTAGTAACAGAAGATGTTAAATCTTTCCTTTATTTATAGTCTCAATATAATCAACCGATTTCGCGTATACTTTGGAAACTGAATAAGTTTCTTTGAGACTTACTACAACACAATATCTTATTGGTAATTAATTGTGTTTCTCCAAAATAGTATAATTGGCTCTTGTAGAGTTCTTAATTAATTTTGTAGTACCACATATTCATAACACCCATAAGGTGAATATCTCTTTTAAAGAAAAAATTATATCATTATAGTTATGGTTAAAATTATATGCAAGATCTATTTCTTACATTACCGTTGTCTTTTAATAATCACAATGCCAAAAATATTTTGGCGTACAATAGGTACGTGACCTATGACCATTCATGCCATTCTTATATCATCTCAAACCTCTTTTAGAGGTGAGTACGGTATATTCACTACCACTAGCACGTTCATATTCTTTGAAGAATGAATATGTATTCATAAATCAGATGTTGTCATATTCATATCGTGAATGGACCATAATCATCTATATGTGCTTTACAAAATCTCATGTCAAATCGATGACAAATATTTTTCACATAGTGAAAGATTATTTTGAGAATCCTTATTGTTCTCATTACCACAAATAATGACGATTATAATTTCGTCTATTGCCACGTCCATATCCATTGATACATTCATAGTAATAATTTTGTCTTCTTTAAGACTTATCGCATACTGCTATCACATTCTCGTAAGGGAATGAGAATGGAGCAAATTCAACGGGATGAGTTTTTAATTCTTTGCCCACAATCATACATGAATTTGATCATGGCGAGGCATAGAAATTTTACCACTTCAGGTGGTTATAATTTCTTACAAACTCTATTAGAGTTATAATCAAACTTTGTTGTCTTTGCTTGTATATAAAATCAAAATATAGAATTTCAAGAATTTGAAAGAGAAAAATAAAATACTTACCTTAAATTCAGAATTTAATCATGAAAGAAGTTCATGGAACAATTGACAATCATTATATACACCCTGTCCATTTACAGATTAAACATACAATTAATGTTATTTAATTTACAGTTCACGACATGGACGTGCCACCTATACAATTAATGTCGTTTAATCACTGTTCTCTTCCTCACTCTATGCATCTGCCAGATCCCAATTTAATACGTCATCTTCGGGCAATTGAGAGAGTACATATGGTTCAACTTGCTCGTTTTCACTGCACAATCAACAAAATAATAAGCTACTGAATAATAAATACTTTCCATATAGGTGTATCACTTCACTTACAAGTCGTAATGTGATGAATTCCATGACGGACAATTTCATTTAGGTGATGACTACCGGATGGACCACCATGATCCAACACACCAAAACTATGCTTGGGTTCATAATTTGTAAAATTCATATCTGGCTTGTACACTCTGTTAAATGTATGAGCGTTAATACAAATTCAATACAATCAAAATGTACATTGTAACACAAAGGAAAATTGAAGTTTACCACTCGTCTTGTAAATTATGTAAAGCAGGCAGTGATAAGTTTAAATCAAGGAAAACTCTTTCATCTGAAACCTGTCCGGCAAAAAATGCTCCAGAGTAACCACCCGATGACTGGGGGGTTATCCGGAACCTGTCCGGCAACCTCATTGTTGGGAACATCTTCGACCTTGATGTACATATCCAACATTTTGATTACAAGAAATTCCCGATACTCATCCAGAGTCCTCAGAAAATCCGTCAAAATTTCATCATCGTCGATGTTTAACTCCGAGTAAAAAGCAACCCCTTGCGGAGTGACAAAATACAGATATCTTTCGGTTACTTTAAGTATCACTGAACATTTTTTCACACTCATTTTTTTGCATAACAACGATATAAATTTATCGTACTCCATTGTAAGTGGTAATTTAATATGACGTTGTGGAGATAAACTGTACCTCACAGAGTTATTCTCCATCACAACCTCACCCCCCAATATAATAAAACTCTTATTCTACGCTCTTCAGACATTATAAAAAAATGCTTGAGAATTTAACAAGAAGAAAAGTTTGAACGGGAGTTAGAATTTTTTGTGAATGGATTTTCCTAAAATCATAACCCCGTTATATATGAAATGGCTAGTCCGTGGGGGGGG
>MU745836.1:123600-162490 GCA_026770625.1 Nicotiana glauca
GGAGGGCTGAAATTTTTGATGTATAGCGCTCTTTGAATGTGCGCTACACATTTGAATTATTGTTATGTCAGTTAACTTGTTGGTGGGCCCATAAATAGGTATATCGTTTTAATTCTAGGCGATATATAAGTATATCGTTTTAATTCCAAACTATATACCTGGCAGCCAGGTCGTCAGGGTATATCGTGATTATTCTTTATGCTATGCCTTAACGACAAACGCTATACCTGGCAGCCATTTCTAATTTCGGCATTATGTATAGAAATGTGTCTTTTTCTTACACTTATTAATGTTACATTTGTCCAAAAAGACAATAAAAAGGTTCCGGGCTCGTGATCGGACACCATGTCGCACATATGGTGGTACTTATGCTGGAAAAGTTGAAACTAGAATTTGAGAATGAAATCGTGATTATTGTTATTGTCTCAAATGAGACAACATAGCCGATCAGGTCGTGATCGGATACCACATAAGAATGCGGTAGTATTGTGGATGATGGTGTATCAATATTAAAGATGTGTCAAAATAAAGCTATGGAAATTACTTGAAAGCTTATGTGATTCTCAATTTGACACTGTGGTGTTGTTTAAGGCTTTCAACAATTTTATGATTACTTACTTTTTGTATTATTGTTCATTCTAATGAGATGGTGTTTAGTTATATATACTAGTACTATTCGATAGTACTAACGTCCCTTTTGCCGGGACGGTACATCTTTAAATGGATGTAGGTGGTTCCATAGCAGGCACTGTCGATCGCAACTAGTTGCAGCCCCATTCCAGCCGACTTGGTGAGCCCCGCATCATTTTGGGGTCCTGTACCTTTGTATCTTTTGCTTATCTTCTTATTATATTTTGAGGTATAGCCGGAGCTTTGTTGCTGACACTTTTGTAGTATTCTCTAATCTATCTACTTAGAGGCTCCATAGACATTATGCGGATTATATACGGGTGTTGGAAATGTCAACAGATTATGTTATATTTTGGACTCTTGTTCCACTAAATCGTAAGGTGTATGTATTTTGAAACTTAACAATGATGTAACTAATGAAATAACTTAGTAATGTACTTATATGATCTAAGTTATGTACTTTTATTGTCTAAGTAATGAAAACATCCATCCTCTTGACCATAAGTGAGTTGGGTAGAAAGTGTCTAATCGGCTGGATCTACCAGGTTCACTCGGTTGAGCGTCGGTCGCGCTCCTTGAGGTTAGGGCGTGACAGTGTTGAAGCCACCCATAGGAAATATATTTAGACAATCCGTCAGAACTGTGAAATTGACTAACAATGACGCCGAATATGAGGCCATGATTGCATGTCTCAAACTGGCCAAAAGCTTTTGGGTGGAGGTGATCGAAGCTAAGTACGATTCCCTCCTTGTGGTGAACCAAGTTAACGGAACATTCGAAGTCAGAGAAGAACAAATGTAAAGGTACCTAGATAAGTTGTAGGTAACATTATATCGATTCAAATAGTGGACTTTGCAGCACGTACCCCGAGACCAAAATAGTGAGGCCGATGCCCTTGCAAACTTAGGGTCATTGGTCGAAGACGACGATCTCAACTCGGGGGCAATTGTACAGCTCATGAGATCGGTAGTGGAAGAAGGTCACGCAGAAATAAACTCTACAAACTTGACTTGGTATTGGAGAAACAATTATGTAGAATATTTGAAGACCGGAAAATTACCCTCATATCCAAAAAAACGAGGACCCTGTGCACAAAGGCAACTCTATTCAGCTTGTCCATAGACGGAACCTTGTTTAGAAAAATGTTTTATGGCCGACTATAAATATGGCTGGGACTAGGATATACTGAGTACGTTATGATAAAAGTCCATGAGGGCACTAGCGGAAATCATGCAGGCACCAAATCATTGGTTCGTAAGGTAATCAAAGCCGGCTATTACTGGATCGACATGGAAAAAGACGCGAATGAGTTCATACAAAAATGTGATGAATGCCAAAGACATGCTTTGCTGATTCACAGACCCAGGGAGCTGCTGCATCCGGTCTTGACCATGGCCATTCATGAAATGGGGAATGGATATCGTTTTCCCTCTCCCGTGGGCACCCGTTAAGGCTCAATTTATATTATTTATGACTAACTATTTTTCTAATTGGGTTAAAGCACAGGCGTACAAGAAGGTCAGGGAGAAGGAAGTCATCGAATTTATTTGGGACCACATCATATGCCAGTTCGGAATGCCATCCGAAACCGTATGTGACAACGGGAAACAATTTATCGGCAACAAAGTGACCAAGTTTCTCGAGGATCATAAGATCAAAATGATCCTGTCAACTCCTTATCACCCTAGTGGGAATGTACAAGCTGAATCGACCAACAAAACCATACTCCAAACCTCAAAAAGAGGTTAACCAATGCCAAAGAAAAATGGAAGGAAATCCTACCCAAAGTCCAATGGGCATACCGTACGACCTCAAAATCCAGTATTGGGGCCACCCTGTTCTCACTGGTTTACGGTGTCGAAACTTTGATACCGGTCGAAGTCAGTGAACCATGCGCTTGATTATGATATGCAATAAAGAAATCGAATAACAAGGCTATGAGTATGAGCTTGGAGCTATTAGACGAAAGGCGCGAAGCCGCCCTTAACTGGTTGGCCATCCAAAAATAAAGGATTGAGAGGTATTACAATCTAAGGGCCAACCTTCGACACTTTAGCATTAGGGACTTGGTACTAAGGAAGGTCATACTAATACCCAAAATCTGAACAAAGGGAAGTTGGGGTCGAACTGGGAAGGACCATACCAAATTCTCGAATCGCCGGAAAAGGATCGTACGAACTCGAGGTAATGAACGTTGAAAGGATATCGAATAACTAGAACGTAACTCACTTGAAACGATACTACTGCTAAGGTACGATCTTGTTCTTTTCCATTTTACTTATTTTTGAACTAACACTTGCAGGTAACTAACAAGAAGCGGAACAGATTTTTAGGTCTGAAAGCACACGTTGCACTCTTTTTTCCTAGAACCGGTTTTGTCCGAAATGGATTTTCTGGCAAGGTTTTTAACGAGGCAACATTGGATCGTGCTAACTTAGAATAGAAGTCCGGTCATGAATCAATGTTAAGGATCACATCAACAGTATCCGAGGCTTCTCTCTATGATCAACCTCGAATACTGGGGGTATTACCCTCAGATACCAACATTAGCAAGGAAAGTACTTCGTGATGGAAGGGTCACAATATGTAGGATTTATTGTAAGGGCCAAACGGTCAAACGAACCGTGCCCGTATAGATTTATCAAGCCATAACATAAAGCATATACGCATGTATAACTATTTTATGTAATAATAAAAAGAAGTCTCTCCCACGCCAATAAATATTCTGTTCTTTTAAAAAAAATCTTGCGTTTGTTTAGGAATTTCCTATGTCCGATCCCCTAAAGGTATTGAGCCCAAGGGACACCTTAATCCAATTTCGAACAATCACTCTCACTCGGGGACCACTGTCTGAAAATAAACTCGGATGGTCCGGGCTATCGAAGCTCGGGTGAATAAGACCTATCAAGCAATGCTCGAATTTAAAAACTATGGCCATCCCCACTCGGGGACTGTTATCTTTGGCAAGCCCTAATAAATTAGGGACTGTTATCTTAGGCAAACCCGGATAACTCGAGGAGATCCACTGGGCGCCACCCAAACTAAAATGGCCATGGCCAAATTAAAACGGCTTGGAGACATCCGAGGTCCCGTAACAAATACAACAAGGCCTTAAAATTTATAGACCAGTTCTAAAGGCTACCCTTGGCAGACTGTGGCATAAAAAAATAGTCTAAGTACTTGGGGGAAAGAAAAGCTTTCAGTCATACTGAACCCCAACGATGCCTTAAAACAAAATAAAATTGAAGGCAAGGTTTCTTCGAGTTTCTGAACAAAATCTAACTATTTCATGCTAAGGCTTTTAGATCTTTGAAAATAAAAGTACATACGACAAATTGAAAAATCGAAAGCTGTTGAAGGGGAAAAAATCCTTATTTTCATAATAAAAAATTCTTCTTACAAGGGCCAAACAGCCGAATGAAATTTTTTACATAGGCCGATGGCCTCAACAAAAATTCAAAAAAAAAACATTTACAAAGAGCCTAATTGGCCTAATTTTTGATGGGGGCCGCCTCGTCACCTTCAGGATCTTTGCCATCCTTGGACTCGCCCATGTCTTCGGGTTCCTCGTCATCTTCGGGATAGGCTAATTTTTTGGCCTCGACTTTGAGCTCTTTGGCATTCTGAATTTCAGTTGATAAGTCAAAACCTTGAGCATGAATTTCCTCAAGGGCCTCCCTCGAGACTGCCACTTAGCGTGTCGATGATGTCCTTTTCTCAAACTTGGGTCACCTTGGCATCAGTCTTGTAAACAGCCACCATATCCTTTACATCAAGCTTGACAACCTTGGCATCCGACCTGACCGTCTCAAGCTCCTTTGCTAGATTTTCTCGATCGAAAAGGGTCGAATTCAGCTGCGACTGAAGTTCATCGATCTTTTTGGCCTGCACCGAAGCCTTTTCCTTTACACTTCAGAGTTGGAACTCAGCCGAAGCCAGTTGTGCCTGGGCAGACTCTTTTTCTTAGGCCAAGCAGTCCATGTTGCCTTTCCACTCTTTAGCTCGGCCTTCACCATATCTACATTTGCCCGAAGCTGCTCGATCCGATCAAGCTTCTGTTGGACCTGCGAGTTCAGACCATAAGTCACCATGTTTGATTCGTTGTCACTAACTTCAAAAACTCTTCTTACCCGCTCAACCAGGTCGGCATGCTCTTTCCGAGCCACATCTAACTCAGCCCAGAGGCTCTTAGCCTCCCCTTATCTTTGCTCACTAAGAAGTTTGTAAGTATCTCTTTTCTCAGTGAGCCCTCGGATCTCGGCCTCGTACTGGTCTATCTCTTCCTGATGGCAGAGGAACGTCTCGTGGTAGAGTACCGAGGCCTACAAACATAGAGAAGGGAGTTATGATCACATACAAAGTAATCCAAGTATAAACTACAAATTATTAAGAAATATCTGAAGTTACTCATTTAACACCTGTTGAGCTTCATTGAACAGGCAGGGCGCTTCCGCCTCATTCATCTTGGCCTGGTCCTCCCCTGCCACCAAGCATCGAAGGTAACTAGCCATCCCCTACGAAGGCAAAAAGAACCCAGGCATCTTCCCAAATAGACATAATGATCGACCGCTTCCCGTCAGGATTCACACTTTGAGCCAGGAACCGATTGACTAGTTTAGGACTTCAGGAAGGTCCACTTGTCCCCGATGACGGAATCTTCCTCGGCACTGATAAATCACCCAACCCGGTTACTTCCTCAGTAGCGGTAGAGTCTATGCCATCAAAAAAGTTTTGAAAGGGGTCTACTGTCCCCTATGGCTCTTTATTGGGTCGTCCTTTCAACGTCTGAGCCTTGGTAAACATAGACTCAGTAAATAAAGGTGAACTGGAGAGGTTTATCACTCCGAGTACGCTCTTCAGGGCATTATCCACTGACCGTGAAGAAGCAGTTACGACCTCATTAGCGGCCTTGGTATCTCGAGGCAAAGTGGCATCGCCCCCTTATGTTCGAAAGCTTCGGCTAGAGCTCCCTCATCGACCTCCCCGAGTCGAGGCAATTTAGTTTCAACTCTCATAGGTTCAAAGGCCCTCGTACCTCAAGACCTGACCGAACGTGGGTGACCAGTTCAGAGTTTTCTTCTTCTTCTGACTCATCCCTCAGCCGGTGGAGTGAGTCCGAAGAGGGTGTCCGAGCACTAGTGCTACCCTTAGATTTATGTACTAGACTTCTTTTTGTTTTCTTCTTTTTCGAGCTCAGAGAACTCGGGGCCCTCTTATTTTTCTTCTCATCACCCTGCCTCGAAGCAGGGACTCGACGGGTAAATCCTTGCCACCAGATGGAGGCCTCATAGCAACATCCTTGGAAAGACCTACAAAAGAAAACGGAACGAATAAGAACTCAACGGCACGAAGAAAAAAACGAGTATTATTAATTCAAAAAAGGAAACTCACCATGGGAACGGGCATCCCACCGGCCCTTCGAAAGTTCGTGCCACGCGCGCTCGGAATAGGGCTTATATGACACAATGCCCTCGACCCACTCCTTGAGCCGAGGAACTATATCCTACATCCGAGCAACAACTTCACCACAAAACATCGATAAAAAAGGAGGAAAAGGATAAGCAATAAACGAAGTCTTAAAGGCAACGTTATACTTACGTTTCATGTTCCATTTCTCGGAAAATGGCAAGTCCTCAGCCAGGATTAAATTCGAGGTCTTTACTCGAACGAATCAGCCCAACCAGCCTCGGTCCCGATTCTCGTCTATACTCGAGAATGGGGCCTAACTGGACCAACATGCAAGTTTTATTAATCCCCCTTGATAGATTCAAGGATTGTACATATGCATGAGGTGATCGATGGTGAAGGGACACCCCTCAATTTTGTGTACGAAGAAGCGGAGGAGAATTACTATTGTCCAGAAAAAGGGATAGATTTGACCCAAGGTCACCTTCTACCTTTTACAGAAGGCGATGATGATCGAGTCCAATGGGCCCAACGTGAAGGGATAAGTGTAAACACTTAAAAAACCCTCCACATAGGTAGTAATCGCTTCCTAGGGCGTAGGCACCACCACGTGCTTACCAGCCCAGTTGCAATCCTCTTTGACCTTGGAGAGGAGACTATCAATGACCGAGCATATATATATCGAGACCAGCTCTCATCGACCCGATACCGAGGAGGTTTTATCGACCTTGAAATCAGCACCGGTCGAGCACCTGCCAGGAATAAACGCTTCAAGAAGAGATTCTGCCATTTGTTCCTCGTTGGCCAACTGTGATGAAGAGGCAGTTTCTTTTTGTGGAACTGCCTTAAAAGTCTTCGCCATTTCTTTGAATAAAGATGAAGAAGAGGATGTTCAAAGGTTACACTTAATGGTTTGGAGTGAAGATAAGCGAGAGTTCTTGCAAAAACCTCAAGAAATCTGGGTACAAGTGTTAGAGAATGCAAATATTTTTTAAGAACAAGAGTAGAAGAGGTTTAGATGTAAAGTTTGAATGAATGAAGGATGAAGTATTTATAGTTTTCGAACAACGGTTCAAAGTCTGTAGTGGTCGATCAGTTATTGACGAACATTTAATGCCATTAAGACGTAATTGACGAGATGTTTCATCCATTTTTGTCGTTTTTTACGAAAAGTATCGAGATGAGGATCGAGAGCTCATATCGTTTCTCATCGTTTACACTCCAAAAAACGAGGGGATTATCTGTATACAGTCGAAATTGAGCTCATATATTACATGATAAATCGGGAATAAAACGTAATGAATTGAAGATCTACCCCGGGTTCCATTGAAACAGGATACGAGGTTAGAAAACCTGTCTTCGAGGTTACCGAGTCCATGACCTCGGAATCGAACCCAATTCCGAATGAGCCCGAGGTAACATTGTCGGACCAGATAACGGAGGGCCGAAATATCCGTAATCGATCGGATATCACGTCGGAAATCTCGGAATGTATCAATGAGGAACCGGTTAATTAGCAAATCATGAGATTTTTTTACCTTTTATAGAATTTTACATAAAGTAGGATTCCCCTACTGTGTATAAATGGGGTTTGATTATTTGCAAGAGTACATTGTAACACGTATCCCAAAGCAATATTATGTTATTACTAGTTCTTATTATCACATCGTTCTGTTTCGATATCGATTAAGGCATTTTTGACTCGAGGGTAACCAACCTTCAAGGTCAAGATTGTTCAACTTGTGTGGTTTGCATTTACTTTTCTATCATTACTCAGTATTAATCTGACTTTTCAATTTGTATCAAGTTAAATCATGTATCCTTAAAATCGTGTATAAATTCAATTGTTATCCGATTTTGAGGGTAAACATTGTAACAAAAGCTATTCTTATATCAAACGGAATGCAAAGAAATATAATTTTGATTCCGATCTAGGCTTGACAGTTTAAAATAGGATTAAAACGATCTTAATTTAAAAGTATAGAAGATTCACTTTATGAACAATATCCACATTAATCCGTTGCAAATTAAACTTGCATTCTCTAATCAAAAGAAGATAAAGTAATTTTCCACTATGTTTCTAAAGCAAAAAATGGATCGTGTTATTTTCGTCAGTTCTTTTTCTTTTAGGAATTAAGGGTATATTTTTTTTAAACCCCTCCCAAATTAGGAGGATCTACAATGCTTTCACACTTCCCCTCCAGCGTGACTCGAACCCAGGACCTAACGATCGTGGGTGGAGGTGCTTTTACCAACTGAGCAAGCTCACTTGTCAGGGTATATTATTGAAGTCACATCATCAGATATATAAACAAATGAAGAGAAAATGTTTATACTGGTGCTAATTAATTAAGGGATATATTAATGTAGTCCCACCAAAATAATACCAACTTTCTACGGACGCCAAGTTTTTGTAGTCATATTATTTTTTAAAGAGGTTATATATGTTTCACGCCTTGATCTTGTAAGTTTTCTTATACTATATAACAAGTTAAGTTGGTTATAACATGTAATTTTCCATATAAAGTCTCATATGGTAACCTATAAATTAATAGAATTATAGTATGTTATGATATGTTATACTGATACCATAACAAAAACAACGTAACAAACTAAGTGTAATCATATAAGTAGGTCTGAAGAGGGTAATGCGTAAACATATTTACTCTCACGATAGAGAGGCTTACCGATAGATCATCGGCTCGAAACAAGTATAGTTACAATATTATTTAAAAAAACTAAATAATAATAGTGCAAATGATATAGTAGCAGCCCGAAACAATAACCCAAAATAGTACGAACAACAACAACCAGATAACAAAAAACTGAAGCAATCAGAGTATATAATATATAGACTTGTTTTTAAAAAATGAGTTGTTTATATGTAGTTTGCATGAGTGGATCAACAATTATATGTGGATCAAATGAGAGGAGAAAGGGTGAACAGGTCCGCATATTTTGGGACGACAAGGGAACACCTTCTGCAATATCTTCGTTAGTGAATGGTTGGCCAAATCAACATCTGACTTCTAACCACTCCCCTTAAGATTCTTTCTTTTTTTAAATGGACATATAAACAAAATAATAGAAAAACATACCCGTGATCTCAGCTCTTTTTCTTCACTGCTTTTAAAAATAAAATAAAAATCAGGACGGTCCGGCAAAACAAAGCGCCTCGTATTCACGCAAGGTCCGGAAAAGGGTCACATCAAAGAAATGTCATAACCTATCCCAATGCAAGCAACAACTGGCTGATTCCACGACTCGAACGTGATACATATAGGTCACTCGGAGACAACTTTACGTTTGTTCCAAGACTGCCCTTCTGCTTAAGAAAAAAACTACATAGTAAAATAATTATTTTAGGGAACAAGTATTTAGTTAAATATTTTCCTATTTTCTGTTAGTTTATCTGCTGGCGTTCCACTAGAATAGCAAGTTGTCTAGGCATAGCATGTTCCAAATTCACATGTTGCTAAGTGCTAAACCTAAAGTGGCGAGAAAAAGATTGGAGACAATTGTGGACTATAATAGGGATGTATTTTGGGAGTTTGTACTGAAAAGAGAGGCAATTTGTTGAATATGAGCAACCTAAATGGATATACATTCATAAAAGTCAGTCACCTGTTAAATGTATTCTTGGCAAAATGTTTTATTTTTCTTTGGCTTTTACTATTTCTCATTTTGCTAACTCTTGGAATCTCGATCAAATCCACCATGTGTCTCAAGGCTCAAATTGACTAGTCATTCCAAACTAATATGTCATACGAGAAAGTGCGTAGATATAAACAATTAGAAGCTTCCAAAAGTTGAGAGAGATCCCATAAGATAATATTGTTATAAATTGGGAAAATGACTTTGTTCTTTCTCAATGACTCTTCTTTTACACTCAAGGGCGCTGATTCTAAGCAAAAAATTAGTCTCTTCGGTCTATTCTATCTTGACACACCCATTAAAAAATACAAAATTTCAGAGGAGAAAAGATATATTGACTAAATTAACCTCAATTATTTATTATCTTGACATATTAAAATATATAAATTAGAGAAAATTTTGGAAAAATAAAATTGATTCTTTTTTCATTGCGTAAATGGACACTTATTTTGGAGCAAAATAAAAGGGTAAAACGGTCACTTATTATGGATCGAAGAGAGTAAAATATAGTGTAATCCCTCCGTCCACTTTTATTTGTCCACGATGAACTTTTCACGGCCCTTAAGAAATAATAATTGTAATATGCGTTTTACCATATAACCCTAATAATAATAGCATTTCAAAAAGTCTTGAGAAATAATTTGAGAAATGATTATTTACTGATAAGGGTAAAACAAGAAGAAGAAAAAATCTTGATCGGTTAAAATTGACAAACAAAAATGAAAATATATTTTTGGTATAATAAAAAAATATATATACTGAGGCAATATATTTTTTCAATCCTTTTGACTATTACTTTCTACTTTTTGTTGGTTTGCCTTACCCCTCGCACGATAGAGAAATAAGGAGTTGGGGTACTATTAAATCGAGATGAATCTAAAATTTTGTGTTAGTGGCATTAATCTTGTTATACACATACCTTCAAGTTTTTTTTTTCTTTCTTTTCTTTTTGGTATACATAGTTCTAAGCCGAGAACAATAAATGTAGTTGAACCTATAAAAACTGCCTTACGGGGAAAGAGCTAAATACTTGAAAATAATTTCGTAATGGCAACATCACAGCCAAGTTAATTAGTCCTCTTAGATAGAATTCCACATGCAAGGTCTAACCTACTTGTTTGAACCAAAAATTTAGATTTGGATTCAACCAATTACATTTAAGTAAAATAGAATCAATATTACTCCCTCCGGTTCAAAATAAGTGATTTTTTGGATGTTTTCACACAGATTAAAAAATTTATCTTTTAGCATTAATTAGCAATGAAATTGACCATATTAACCTTTACTATCTCACATAAACACTCCTAACACATATTCCAACACTATTTACTCCATGGACAATGTAGGAAAAAAATAATTAATGCATTTTTGAAATTTGAAAAAATCACTTATTTTGGACCACAAGAAAAATGCCAAAAAATCACTTATTTTGGACCGGAGGGAGTAACTAACAGTAATATCCAAAAGATAAGGTTGTCGGTTGTATGGAGATAATATGCATGTTTATTCGGATGATAATGAATGTGAGCAATAATAACAGTATTCAATGATCCAAAAAGATGGAAGATAGCATTAAATAATAATAGATAGCAATTGATGGTATTTATGTAAATAAGAACATATGAGTCACCTGAAAAAAGGGTGACATCTGCTGATATTCCTTCTAACGATAATGAATGATTGACGAGCCTTTGAACATTCGGATTATTCTTGGATCAAGTGGAAAACTTAGGTAAGAATCTTAGTAAAGGTGTTTTTCGAATGTTTGCAATAGGGTCAGATTCGCTCAATAAAGTCCATGTGTATTCTTACAACTGAATATTTTTTGTCTCCTATCATCGTGTTTTTTTTCTACTTATAGAAACATATTCCTAAAAACCCTAATAGTATAGGTACAGAGAATATCCACTATAATATTTTCTTTTGTGTCATATCCTAGAACTAGCCGTTATAACCATGTCTTGAATGCTCGACCTTGACCTTTATCCTTGCTGACGCTTCGACCGCAACCTTCATTTTTTTGTTTTGCGCCATAGGCTGATGTCCCAAATGTTCAGCAATTGTTTTCTTTCCATCATCTCTAATTGGAATGAACCCTTGTTTTCTTTGGCTGTAATTTTGTACGGGTCGTCCCAGCTTGTTCCCATTTTTCCTTCTTGTGGATCTCTGCTTGCTTGAGTTTTGGGTTTGAGTACGTAGTCCCCGACTTTGAGCAGTCAAACCTTTGTTTTCTTATTGTAGTAACGTTCTGCTTACTGCTTTTTGGCGACCATCCTTATGTATGCCATATCTTTTTGTTCTCCGATCTCATCCAGTTCCTGTCTTCTACTCTAGTCATTATCAGTACAGCTTTTGTGTGAGTACCTTAGGCTGCTTTCTCAGACTTTGACCTATGACTGCTTTGGTCCCATAGTGGTGTCTCCCTTATGCTCATCTTCGGGGTGGTTCGATACTCCCATAATACTTTTGAGAGTATTTCCGGCCACAGTCCCTTGGCGTCTTCGAGTTTTTTCTTCAAGATGTTTAATATGGACTTGTTGGAGGATTCTGCATGCCCATTACCCGTTGGGAGTTGAGAGTATCCTCTTAGTATGACATTTCTCGAAGAATTCAACGATTTTTTTTCCCGTAAACCGGGGTCTGTTGTCGTAGTTGATCTTTTTGGGTAGGACGAATCGACAGATGTTGTTTTTCCATAAGAAGGTGATTACCTCTTGTTCGCGTATTTGGGCGAACTCTCCTACTTCCACCAATTTTGAGAAATAGTCAGCTAAAACAAAAAGAAATCGTACATTACCTCGCCCTGCTGGGAGGGGGCCTACGATGTCCATTCCCCACTATATGAACGACTACAGAGAGGTGACTGAGTGGAGATATTCGCTTTCTTGGTAAATTATTTGGGCATATTTCTGACATTGTTCGTATTTCTTCATGAATTCACGGTGGGCCAATAGTATCCTTCCCGTATGAGACACCTAATGAGTGCTCAATTGCCAGAATGATCACCGTAATAACCTTCATGGAATTCTTCAAGGATGTACTATATTTGGTTTGGGCCCAAACATTTCCCCATAGGGCCGCCATACGTCCTTTTGTATAAGTCGTTATGGAGGAGATTGTATTTGGCTGCTTGCATTCTTAGTATTTTGGCTTCTTTTTTGTCGTTTGAGAGTGTGACATCCTGTAAGTAAACGATAATACGATTTTCCCACTCCCAAGTTAAGCTTACAGATCTTACCTCGATTTGGTCTAGCGATGAGTTGAGGAGGTGAACTACACTTTTATCCCCGGTCATGATGCTTTTTGTGGCTGCGGCCAATCTGGTCAAGCTGGCATTTGTAGAACTTGGGCAACAACTTATAGATATCGGTCTAATATTTTGCAACTTTTGTTCTTTGATTTGGAAATTCCGTGTGGCTTAGAGTCTTAACCGCTTCGCCCCATACTTGAGTGTTAGTCTTAATCCTACAATTACGGTCTAATACTCGGCCTTGTTAGTTGTCATATCTAGGCATCTTATATATTGGTGAATTACTTCGCCGGTAAGGACCTCGAGTACGAGTCCCAGTCCATATCCATAAGCGTTGGATGATCCGTCGGTGTATAAGACCCAGAGGTCTTGTGTTTAGAGAGTAGCTTGTACGGCTTCCTTCTCAACCTCAAGCATTATCTTTGCGCTGAAGTCTGTGACGAAGTCGGGCAAGCACTTGTGACTTTATCGTTGTTCGTGATGTGATATCGTGCTCGCTCAGCTCGATGGCCTATTTGGCGAGCCTCCTCGATAATTTGGGTTTGTGTAAAATGCCTCTCAAAGTAAAGGTAGTAACGACCGAGATAGGGTGGCACTGGAAATAGGGTCTTAGCTTTGGTGAAGCTATGAAAAGTGCCAGGGCCCGTTTATCAAGGTGTGGGTACTTGTATCGGGTCGACGAGTGTTTTGCTAATGTAATTAATGGTAGATTGCGTACCTTTACTTTCTAGGATCAGGACTACACTTATTGCAACTTTGGAGACGGCCATGTAGACGAGGAGATGTTCCCCGGGTTCAGGCCTTAAGAGCAGATGTGGCGATGACAGATACGCCTTTAGATATCGCAGAGCTTGTACGCATTCGGGCATCCACTCAAGGCCATTATCCTTTTTGAGTGCGCAGAAAAATCAATGACATTTGTCGGATGATCACAAGAAAAATCTCGATATGGAGGGGATTCAGCCAGTCAATCTTTGGACTTGCTTTTTAGTATTGAGTTGCTCCAGTATCCCTTTGATAGCTTTGATTTGGTCTAGGTTGACCTCGATCCCCTGTTGTGAACTAGGAAGCCCAAAAACTTCCCCGAGGCTATGCCAAATGCATATTTTTCTATGTTTAGTTTCATTATGTACCGTCTCAGTATGTTGAAGGCTTCCTTCAAATGGTCGATATAGTCCTTCGCCTTTACGAATTTGACCAGCATGTCGTCGATATATACCATGGATCATCGATATATACTTTCATGATCTTGCCTAGCTGATCGTTGAACATCTTTGTGACCAATATTTGATAGGTTGCTTCTACTGTCTTCAGCCCGAATGGCATGACCCTATAACATTATGTTCCTCGGTAGGTGATGAACGTGGTTTTCTCCCGGTCCTCTTCTTTCATAAGTATCTATTTATAGCTAGAGTTTGTGTCCAAAAGTCTCAACAGCTCGTGTTCGTTCGTCGCATTGATTAGTTGGTCGATATGCGGTAACGGGAATGAATCCTTCGGGCATGCTTTGCTTATGTTTGTGAAGTATACACAAATCCTCCATTTCCCATTTTTCCTTTTTACCATCACTATATTGGCGATCCACTTGGAATATTTTGACTTCTTTATAGATCCATTTTCTAATAGCTTATCCACTTCCTCATGGGCGCCATCATTGATGGTGGGATTGAATTTTCGTCTAACCTGCCTTACTGGGGGGTTAGAATTGAGCGATGTTCAATTTGTGTGTGGCAATCTCCTTGGGGATGGCCAGCATATCTGCATGGCTGAAGGCAAATAAATCATCATTAGTTATTAAAAATTGACTAAATTTACCTGGTTGTCAGAGTGTGCAACCGATGTAGACCTTTTTGCTGGAGTCGTTGGGGTCTAATTGAAGGGGCCAGAGTCCTCTATAATTGAGTCTGCAACTTCAACCGTTTAGAGATCAGTGATGACGTCCCTAGTCTCTCCTTGTGTTGACCTCGCCCGATTGATTACACCTCTTTTTCCTTATATTTATTTTGTTGGATTGTCATGTTGTCTAAGGCAATGCGATAGCATTTCGGGACATGAATTGTTCTCCTTGAATGTAGAATATCCTCCAAGTTGTTAGGAATTTGATTACTTGGTATAAGCTGGAGGGGACGACTCTCATGGGACGTATCCATGGTCTAACTACTATGGCATTGTATGTGGTGGCCTGGTACATGATATGAAATTTCATCTCCAGATTTATGCCTCCGGTCAAGACGGGGAGGCTAATTTCACCCGACGTTCGTTCAACCGCATTACTAAAAGCTGTTAGTGTGATGCGATGCAGCATTATCTTGTCCTCGAGTCTCATCTGGTTAAGGATTTGGAGATCGATACTGCACGCTCCGCTCCCATCGTAAACCATGATATGTTTGACATCCGTATCTAAAATTTGTAAAGTAATGACGAGAGCATCATTGCGAGGGAAAGTCAAACCGTCAATATTTGACTCGTCGAAGATGATACCTTCTTCGAGCCCGTCGTATTGTTCTTGGGTGATAGACCTTTTGAGTGTGAGTAATTTGATGTCGTTAATGGAGGCATCATTGCTACCACTGATGATCATATTGATGGTGCGAAGTGGTGAAGGCGGCTTTGGTGGACCTTGGTATTCATGACCTTTGGCGAAGTTGTTTCTCCCCTTATCACTCAACAGCTCTTTGAGGTGTCCCTGTTGCAACACGTTCATGACCTCTTGCCTGAGGGCAATGTAGCCTTCAGTTTTATGTCCGCGCTCCTAGTGAAATTCATAGAGGGCATCGAATTTTCTTGTTCTCAGGTCGGACCTCATATTCGGCGGCCACTTTACCTTTGTTCCGAGTTTTTCTAGGGAATAGACTATTTCTATAGGTGTCATACAAAAATTATGAGCAGACAATAAGGGGGGGGGGTCATACCTCTTTTGTTCCGGTAAGTCCCCGACCTCGCCTAGATGGGCCTTCATCATAGTGGAAAGGAGATGGGGGGCTCTGACGTATGGATGATGTCATTCCCTGTTTGATCGTGAGACCGAGGTGATCTTTCCTTATGTTATCTCTTCGTTCCTTCCTGGGTTCGGCTTGTACCTAGACGAGCTGTCAAGTTGGTCTGTTGAGGTCATGTCATCTACCCAGACTTCGGGGATAGTAGAAATTGTGAATTTCGCCCCAAGTGATTGAGGATACTTCATCAATCGGCTCAGCAATTTTCTAGTCGCTCTTGAGCCCTCTCTACTCAACCGGTTCTGAAAGGCCGCAACTGTTATCCCTTCAGACATATTTGGTAGGGTCATCCTTACCTATTGAATCGGGCGAAGATGTCCCTCAGTCCCTCTCTACTTAATGGCGAAGATGTCGTTTACTCTTGTTTCAGCCTTCTTGGTCCCGGCATATGCTGTTACGAACTTATTAACCATTTCTTCAAAGGTTACTATGGAACGGGTTGGTATCTATGAATACCACGTTAATGCTCCTTTCGTGAGAGNGATACTGCACGCTCCGCTCCCATCGTAAACCATGATATGTTTGACATCCGTATCTAAAATTTGTAAAGTAATGACGAGAGCATCATTGCGAGGGAAAGTCAAACCGTCAATATTTGACTCGTCGAAGATGATACCTTCTTCGAGCCCGTCGTATTGTTCTTGGGTGATAGACCTTTTGAGTGTGAGTAATTTGATGTCGTTAATGGAGGCATCATTGCTACCACTGATGATCATATTGATGGTGCGAAGTGGTGAAGGCGGCTTTGGTGGACCTTGGTATTCATGACCTTTGGCGAAGTTGTTTCTCCCCTTATCACTCAACAGCTCTTTGAGGTGTCCCTGTTGCAACACGTTCATGACCTCTTGCCTGAGGGCAATGTAGCCTTCAGTTTTATGTCCGCGCTCCTAGTGAAATTCATAGAGGGCATCGAATTTTCTTGTTCTCAGGTCGGACCTCATATTCGGCGGCCACTTTACCTTTGTTCCGAGTTTTTCTAGGGAATAGACTATTTCTATAGGTGTCATACAAAAATTATGAGCAGACAATAAGGGGGGGGGGGTCATACCTCTTTTGTTCCGGTAAGTCCCCGACCTCGCCTAGATGGGCCTTCATCATAGTGGAAAGGAGATGGGGGGCTCTGACGTATGGATGATGTCATTCCCTGTTTGATCGTGAGACCGAGGTGATCTTTCCTTATGTTATCTCTTCGTTCCTTCCTGGGTTCGGCTTGTACCTAGACGAGCTGTCAAGTTGGTCTGTTGAGGTCATGTCATCTACCCAGACTTCGGGGATAGTAGAAATTGTGAATTTCGCCCCAAGTGATTGAGGATACTTCATCAATCGGCTCAGCAATTTTCTAGTCGCTCTTGAGCCCTCTCTACTCAACCGGTTCTGAAAGGCCGCAACTGTTATCCCTTCAGACATATTTGGTAGGGTCATCCTTACCTATTGAATCGGGCGAAGATGTCCCTCAGTCCCTCTCTACTTAATGGCGAAGATGTCGTTTACTCTTGTTTCAGCCTTCTTGGTCCCGGCATATGCTGTTACGAACTTATTAACCATTTCTTCAAAGGTTACTATGGAACGGGTTGGTATCTATGAATACCACGTTAATGCTCCTTTCGTGAGAGTTTTACCAAATTTCTTTAGCAAAATAGATGACACTTGTTCTTTGGTGAGGTCGTTGCCCTTCACGATGGTGACGTAATGAGTCACGTGATCTTCGGGGTTAGTTATTCTGTCGTACATCCTGAGATACATCGGCATTTTGAAGGTCTTTGGTATGGCATGTGGGGCTTCTCCTTCGCTATACGGCTGCTCTATGAATATACCGACGTGTCTCTTTGACAGTAGCTTAGGGGCACCTGGAATATTTTCGACTCGTTCTTGGAGTTCTTTCATTTGATCTCTAAGCGCTTTACTTTCATTCTATATTTCTTCCATCCTCTTTAGAACATTGGCGAGGACGTTGTCACCTGCACTGTATGTATTACTATGAGCTATACCTGGTGTTAGAGGGTTTGGTTGGTCGCGTTGTTCGTCCGTTCGTTGCACTGTATGGGCTCTTGTAGTCTTTATGGTCGTGCATGGAGCAGGTTTGTTGATCACTCTTACTAACGTATCGTTCAACCATATTTCGAGGAGATTTTTCATGGCTGGTGGAGTACCTTTTCCTATGGATGTGGAGGCCCCTTTTCATTCGATTTTGTTATGCTGCAATAGGGGAGGCGACCTCTCGCGCCTGGGGGAGGCAATGGGTGTCATGCAGTAGCCTAGCATTTCATAACTCTCGTTGATAGCGTTCATGAGGTTTCCATGGAAGTCACCTATCACTTTAGTCCTATCTCCTTGGTTACCTGCCATGTAGATTTTCGTACGTGCAAAGAAAGAGAAAGATCATGTGGTTTGTTAGGTTAGTGACTTACGTGAGTTGTAGATCTAAGGGAAACTAAAAAAATTAGCTAAGAAGTCCCCACAGAAGGCGCCAAACTGTTTGACCCAAAATTTTAAATATGGGTTCAACCAATTAGATTTAAGTAAATAGAGTCAATCTTAGCTCACAATAATATCCAAACGATAAGATTGTCGGTTTTATGATAGATAATATGTATGTTTATTCAAATGGTAATGCATGTGAGCAATAATAACAATATTTAATAATCCAAAAAGATGGAAGATACCATTAAATAATAATAATCAATAGCAATGGATGGCATTTGTGTAATTAAGAACATATGAGTTAACTGAAAAAGGGTGAGATATGTTGATATTCCTTATGACAATAATGAATTATTGATGAGCCTTTGAACATTTGGATTGTTCTTGGATCAAGTGAAAAAATTAGACAAGACTCTTAGTAAAGGTATTTTTCGAAAATTCTCTCAATAAAGTCCACGTGTTATGTGTATTCTTACAAATAAATAGTTTTTATGTCTCATATCATCGTGTCTTTTTCTACTTATAGGAAACATATTCCTAAAAATCCTAATAGTACAGATACAGAGAATATCCACTAGAATAATATCTTTTCTCTTCTATCCTAGAACTAGTTGTTATAACCCTGTCTTGGATGCTCGACCTCGACGTTGATAACTCTTCGACCGCAACCTTCATTGCTTCTAGAACCACTTCGACCTTGGGCGGGTCTTTATTGAAGTCGTACTGATAACACACGACAGTCCGTGAACGCCTCCTTAATGTTAACATGGTTTGATCATATTAGAAATAATTTTTGACCCATATACTACCAAGCATAAAGTACATGTCTATTCATGAGTATTGATTGACACCAAACTAGCCACACTTGTACGCACAATTTTTTTGGTTTTGTACCGTACCATATGCATCGGAATTTAATTTGCATACGTTGACAATGTAATTTTTTTATATAATATTAAATCACCAAAAAGATAATTAAATAGTAAATATTTCTTGTAAGCGAAATTAGTACTTGAAAAATAAGATATATAAGCAGCTATATAACATATAAATAGCTTTTGTATTTTCAATATATATCAGTTAAATCTCATGCTCTGCCCGTGAAAGTATTTTAACCTGATTTATTAAACGAAAAAAATAAGTTGAAGAGATATTGAAGTTGACTCTAGTATGTGCGTGTGTGTTAAGTTTAATGCAGTGTTCAAAAGGAAATTGTTCCCTCAAAAGTTATCATATACCCTATGAGTATAAAATAATATAAATAAATCACGGAAAAATCATAGCAAACCGTAATAATCCATTGGACCAAATGAAGGATGCGAAAATAAGTACCCAGAGTTAGGAGGAGAAACATTAAAAGCCTTTATTGATAGTATTGATTTGGTCTGCCTCTCCATGAAGAGGTTCAGAGCCTTACAATGGTATTCCACTTTCCCATAATATGGGTATCGTTGTGTCTTTTCTCTCTCTCCTGAATAGTGGCGAAGAAGAAGCCCCCTTTCTAGGATTTCTTCTCTTGGTATTTATAGCTGTGAGCTTCGTGAGCTGGCAATAAGTGGCTGTGACCACGTTGGGTTTTCGCCTTCATGATGGCAGATGGGCCATAGCCTTGTTGATCGAATCAGATAAGGGTTAAATACCGTTAATTCTGAGTGGTCGTACCACTTATTAATTATGAATTAGCTTATGACGGGATTAACTTCGTTAATTATCGTGGGGTCGGATTCTGACCCATACAGTTAGTCTCTCTGCTTATTGAGATCGTTCCTTGGCCGAGCTCGATGAGTGGACTTCATCGACTATAGTTTGAGAAACTCGGATAGGGAGGTCTACTGTCGCTTCGGTCTAGGCCGAATTCTCTTTGGCGATGGCCCTTAGCCTTGTAGAGTGTTAGTGTTTTGTTATTGTGTTATCAAGTCGTCGTTCGATCAAGGTTGAACTCTCCTCCTTGGGAAGGCACTTGACCCTTTAACTTAATTCGAGTGAGGTCGAAGTTTGTTGTGCTCTGATCCTTACGTTTGTTTGGGAGCATAACCGTCGACCATGACGGACGGGTCGTATGTTGTGCAGCCGAGGGGAGTAAGGGCACGCTTGATATGTGTTTGGCGACGTCCAAAATTTTGAAGGCACACGGAACATCTCCTCAGCGTTCATAGGTTGTTACAACCGTTTCGAAGGCGAAACGCCGGTTGGTGACTGAAAAGCCGCTTCATGGAGCCTGTCATAATGACGCACATTTCTGTAAAACTGAACCGTTTTGCGATTGGTCATGTAGTTAATGATGGCTATTGGGGTTCGTGAAAGCCACTTGCGTTGCCTATAAATAAGGGCTGAGGCATTTACTTCTCATATTTTCATTGTTTGTCTGAGAGAGATTCTGAAGAAGCTTTTCTTCCTGCTAATTCACCATCTTTGTTCTACGATTGTTATAACTTCCGTCTTGTCCATCAAACTTTGTTTTTTTCTCGTTAGTGAATCAACAATGGTAGGCAGTTCTTCCCAAAACGTTCTTCCGACGGATTTTCCGGTTAACTTTCCGGTGGTTGAAGGGCCATCTCCGGCAATGGGAGGTGCAGAACCGATGGAGACCGATGAAGTTCCATCAGTTGACGAGATAGTATCTCTGCCCGGAGGCCTGACGACTGACTTCACTATCGATGGTGGAGAGGATCAGGTGAATGAAGCCTCGTTAATGGGGGGGGGAGGGGGGAAATTGGGATGGCCCAACTACAGGAACAAGGGGTCATCCCCAGCTATGCTGACGTCGTTCTTGCTAGAAGCGAGGAGAGGGTCCACAACGACCGCAGGGGATACTGCTCTTTTATGCCTATCCCTTCAAGTTGGGGTTTAAGCTCCTGCTCCCAACGCTGGTGGTTGATTTCTGTCGTTATTACGGGGTATGCCCGGGTCAGCTTGCTCCTTCTCTTTACAAATTGCTAGCAGTGTTTATCAAATATGCAGAACTGGCCGGTAGGGAGGTCACATTGTAGCATGTGCTTAGTCTCTACGCTCCCCAGAGAGTTTGCGGTACCATGATTCAAGCGTGCCCTCGTGGGTCGAGGGGCCTGACTGTGAAACTGGATGATGAGGTCGACCCTCGCCCTTTTGAGCACTTCTTCTACATCAGGACTGAACATTTAGTGGCGTGCCCCACTGGGTTCCCAGAGGCTTGGAATCATGCACGTAAGTTCTTTAATCGTCGAATTCTCTTTTCTATCCCTCCTTACGTCTTGTGCTCGTAAGCGTTAACTCGTGTCAATTTTGTAGCCGAAAAGTTGCCGCTGACTCCGTTAACTGGGATGCGTGAGTGGGTTGAGGCCGTGCTCCCCCATACGGTGGGGATACGCACATGGGCGTCTTTCTGGGAGAGGCATGGTCGTAGGCCTGTGACAGGTGAAAAGTTCATTTCTTCCTCTGTTCCGCTTTGTTTCAACTCTATTCATCAACTTTGTTTTTCTGTGATCAGGGAGGGCACGCCGCGTCAGGGCCCCTCAGTTGGCCTTCCGTCGGCCGGGTGCAATTGCTCGGTTCACTGCACCACCGGTGCCGCGCCCAGTACCGAGGGCGGCGTCAATTAAATCTTCAGCGGCTCCTTCTCCAGCACGGCCCGCACTTCGGGACGAGGGGCCATCGGGGGTTGTGCGCCCTAGAGCGGAATCGCCATCAAATGGGGAGGAGGAGAGGCCATTGATAAGGCGCAGGGTCGTGTTCACACCGGCTCCTCCTGTGGTAATTAATTTGGAATCCCCCCCAGCGGATGCGGAGAGGAGTGCGGCTGCGGCGCCTGCCCTTGAGGGAGGACAAACAATAGGGGTTACCCCGGTTGGCTTAGGCCATGATGATACCGTCACTTTGGCGACTCAATTGGTGGTTCCAGTCGCTAAGACGGGAGGTAGTTCCTCAGCGGCTGCTAATGTTGGTGAGTCAAGTGCTCCTTCGGTGGCTACAACGGGTGGTTCTACCTCGTTGGTGCGGAAGGAGGAAGGGATGCTGTAGGAGATGAGTACGAGTCCAAATCCGACTTGGACCCCGACGACGTCCGTATGTTCCAGGAAGGCTTCACCATTTCAGCGGTGCGCGTAGAGGGGCGATCTCGCTTCATCGAGGTTCCCACGGAGTTGAACTTATTGCTCCAAGTGAAAAGCTTGGTGCCGCAGTTTGAGCTGCTATGCTCGGAGGTCGAGAATGTGTCGTTGAGGTACGTTACGGATATCGGACTGATGAATGAAGTGGTCATGATGGGCTTGAGGGTATGTAATATAATGTCGGTTCGCTTCTTCTTTGCCTTAGTTTGTTCTTTATCTTAATCGTTGTCTTTGCTTTGCAGTCTTATTTGTTGGAGGGGGAGAGCATCCGTCGAGCCAACGTCCGCTCGGGGATATTTTTGCGGGCACTGGAGAAGTACCGCTGCTACTGAGATCGGTGCCGAGAGATGCGCGTACGCTTGAGGAATGATCCCCGTAGCCGGGCCTTGGTCGAGGAACTGGCGAGGCGGGAGCTTCGGATGCAGCAAGCACTTGGCAGAACGAGTGCTCTCGAGGAGAAGCTCCGTCGGAAGGATGAGGAGCTCGAGGAGGGAAAGAGGGCTGCAGCTGAGTGTGAGCGCCAGGGACAGGATAAGGTCGCTGCGGCATGTAGCGGGAAAGTGACTGCGTTGGAGGGTGAAGTCGCAGCTTTGAAGCTTCAGGTGAGGGATGCCTCGTCTAGGGCTGGGGCGTTGAAGGAAGCTATCCGCGTGCACGAGTCCCAGCGGGAGTTGAAGAGGGCTGCTGCGGCCTTTAGAGAAGCGGGTCTCGAGGACCGAATCAGTGTCTTTGAGAAGGACGCCCAAGTCATGGCGGATCAGATCACGGCCTTAGAAGAAGAGAATCAGTGCCTACGGGACCAGGCCGCTTCTTCCATCCAGGCTCGCGAACTTTGTGTCTTTGCTGAGGCCTAACGTGATGTATATAAGAATTTGTGGGAGGCCGGCATCGTGACCGAAGCTGCTTTCGAAGGAGTGCATCAAAAGGCTCGTGAGGCCCGTACCGACTGTGGTTTTGACGTGGCAACACCAGAGGCTGACGATGGTGCAAATGGTGGCGCGGATGGCGCCGAGTAAAAAGATGTTATGAATTATTTTCTTGTCTTGTTCGCCATTTGACATTTAGGTGTTTCTAGTTTTTCTCCTTCTTTTTCCTTGTACTGACCGACCTTGGCCAGGTGTAAGCGGGGATGACCCGCAATTAACTTTGTAGATAAATGAAATCTCCTTTCCGTTATTTGCCTTGTATTTGTTTTGTACTTCCCCTTTTTCCCCCTTAGAGTTTTCTTTGCATGCGTTCGAAGGGGTGATTTGCCTTTGAGTTTGACTCTGGTAGGCATGTTAGTTTTTGATTGTTGACGACTTTTCTTTTTCGACTCGAGGTGAGCGAGTCGGAGCCATTGCTTGGCGATAGCGGCACTTAGCCTTAGTCCCAGTTCGGGCGCAGTCGAACTACCGGTTGTGATGATAAAAAATACGGCCTTGTAGTTTGACCGGGGCCGGACTTTACGTGTCCCTAATCTTAGTTCGAGTTGGGAGTACTTACTTGAATGGCGAGGGTGCCTAACCTGCGCCTCGATTCGTTGGAGGTTGGGTTTTGCTGAGTTCAATGATGAAGGCGCTTGGTCCGAGTCCTGGTTCAACTGTGGTTGAACTTGTTAGATTTGAGGACGAAGGCGTCTAGCCTTATGGTTCGAGCGAGGTCGAACTCGTCGGATTTGATGGCGAAGGCATGTAGTCTAAGTCTTGGTTCAACTGTAGTTGAACTTACTGGCGAAGGCGCATAGCCTTGATTTAATGGCGAAGGCGCGTAGCCTGAGTCCCAGTTCAACTGTTGTTGAACTTTGTTAATTTTGATAGCGGAGGCGCATAGCCTGAGTCTTGGTTCAACCGTAGTTAAACTTACTGGCGAAGGCTCATAGCCTTGATTTAATGGCGAAGGCGCATAGCCCGAGTCCCAGTTCAACTGTTGTTGAACTTTGTCAATTTTGATGGCGAAGGCGCATAGCCTGAGTCTTGGTTCAACCGTAGTTGAACTTACTGGCGAAGCCACATAGCCTTGATTTAATGGCGAAGGCGCATAGCCTGAGTCCGAGTTCAACTGTTTTTGAACTTTGTCAATTTCGATGGCAAAGGCGCATAACTTGAGTCTTGGTTCAACCGTAGTTGAACTTACTGGCGAAGGCGCATAGCCTTGATTTAATGGCGAAGGCGCATAGCCTGAGTCTTGGTTCAACCGTAGTTGAACTTACTGGCGAAGGCGCATAGCCTTGATTTAATGGCGAAGGCGCATAGCCTGAGTCCAGTTCAACTGTTGTTGAACTTTGTCAATTTTGATGGCGAAGGCGCATAGCATGAGTCTTGGTTCAACCGTAGTTGAACTTACTGGCGAAGGCGCATAGCTTTGATTTAATAGCGAAGGCGCATAGACTGAGTCCCACGTTATGGGTATTGAGTGCTGAAGCTCAATTTTGATTCGAGACCTTGAGCAGCTTATACGTTGTCTTCCCAATCAGGGTATGTAGGCTGTCTTGAGGCGACTCTCTGCTCGATATATCTCCGTGCCGGTTTCCGGCTGGAGCCCGTATGAGGGATGCGAGAGATGCCTTACAGAGATCCTCCCTTAGGAGGGGCTTCTTCTTCTTGTTTGCACTATCCGAGATCAGAGAGAGAGAGGACTTGGATCTTGATTTGAGATCTTCGAGTTCCCCTTGTCCGATATGCCGCTTTGGCTTGTTTAAGCTGGGTTATTTTTTTCCTTTTCCGGTGTTTCTTTCCTTTTGGTCCAGGGAAGAACTACGCAATTTTGCTAGGAAATCCCCACAGACGGCGCCAAATTGTTCGCTCAAAAGTTATCATATACCTTATGAGTGTAAAAGAATATAAATAAATCACGGAAAAATCATAACAAACCGTAGTAATCCATTGGACCAAATGAAGGATGCGAAAATAAGTACTCAGAGTTAGGAGGAGAAACATTAAAAGACTTTATTGATAGTATTGATTTGGTCTGCCTCTCCATGAAGAGGTTTAGAGCCTTACAATGGTGTTCCACTTTCCCATAATATGGGTATCGTTGTGTCTTTTCTCTCTCTCCTGAATAGTGGCGAAGAAGAAGCCCCCTTTCTAGAGTTTCCTCTCTTGATAATTATGGCTGTGAGCTTCGTGAGTTGGCAATAAGTGGCCGTGACCACGTTGGGGTTTCGCCTTCATGATGGCGGATGGGCCGTGGCCTTGTTGATCGAATCAGATAATGGTTAAATACCGTTAATTCTGAGTGGTTGTACCACTTATTAATCATGAATTAGCTTAAGACGGAATTAACTTCGTTAATTATCGGGGGTCGGATTCTGACCCATACAGAAATCAACTTAAACCGGCAGTAAACATTTTAAAAGTTGAATGCGTATCACTTCATATAGTGTACACTTAACCATGGTTGATCAACTATCAATTCACGTGGTCTTACATGCCAAAAGTCAAATCTAATGAAAGGTTGAGATTAGTAGGGCAAATCACTTGGATAAGTACAGATTAATTAAAAAAAGTAGAGATTAATTAAGTTTTACATAAGACAAAAAAAGACAAATACATCATGTTTGTGCTAACAACCAGCAAATGGAATATTAAATACAGTAGAGGGAGTAGATAGTAAAGAAGCCCAACTCCTTCTTGGATCCCTCTCCATTAATAAAAAGAAAGAAACAACTCACTCTTTACACTCAAAGTAACATAAAAAGTTTAGAAAAACTCTCTCTCTCTCTCTCATATGAAGAAGAGAGGTTCTTCTTCAACAATAGTTCTTCTTTTTCATTTTCTAGCTCTACTTTTTATGGCACTCTTAACTTTTACACCAGAAACATCAGAGAATACCCAAAAACAACCTTCTAAAAGGAGGAAAAAACAGCAAATTAAACAGCAGAAGGAGAAACAAAAGCAACCATCTTCATGGGATCAATTCAAGAACCTATTGACTTGCAAACAAATCGAGAACTCAACAGTTCATGATCCCACATCCAAAAATTCCAAGTTAGCTTCTTGCACTTCCATTTGTAGTTTCAGGTATTATATTTTGCGACTATCTTATCTAAAAGTTACATAACTTTTTTTTGTTTTTTGGACAATCGTCTTTAATTATGTTATATTTTTAATATCAGGGATGTCGTACATGGAAACACAAGAGTGGTACACAGAGCTGATAATTCACCAGAAAGTAGCAGTTTAGGACAAGAAACTCGTCTTCTAAGCAAGAATAAAACTTCTCATCATCATGGCCAATCATCTTCTTCGAGGTCTCTTGCTAGATCCAACGGTGGTGCTAGTTCCACGTATACTACTACTTCTTCTTCAAGAGGAATGCAATTTCGAAAGCTTTCTGGATGTTATGAGTGCCACATGATAGTTGATCCTAGCAGGTATAATATATATATAGTCCAATAATATGGTGTAATTTTCATTTTTAATTCTAATTAGTGTAATTTCCTTGTTATAATTTGGTATTTAATAATGAGTGAAATTAAATTAAAATTATAGGTACCCTTTACCAAGGTCAACCATATGTGCATGCCCTGAATGTGGAGAAGTTTTCCCAAAAATTGAGAGCTTGGAACATCATCAAGCTGTTAGGCATGCTGGTAATTAATTAAATATTTTACTTCCTTTAAGTTGCTCTTTCTTTTTTATATTTCAAATCTCAAATGCCTATTCTAATGCTTTAACTTTTTCATTTTATGTTCAAGTTTAATTTCTATGTACCAAAATATAAAAGAAATTTTGCACTATCATTTCACGTAAAAAAAGATAACTATATGTAGTTGCTTATAACAAATTAAATTACATTTAACTAATCGGGTCAAATAGTTTTGTGGATATTTATAAACTTGTTTTAGTTTTATGACCTTATCTCTTTTTTATACATGAGAGATTTAATTTTTACATATAAGAGAACTATATTTTACACATAAAAGATCTAAAAATGATATTTTTTTTAATTTGAACATTGTAAATGGCCGTGAAGGCCCATTCCCTCTAACTAAAAAAGTTTTAAAAAAAATGCTATAACAAGTTAATTATAGTGCTATCGTAAAAGTTATTTATACTGTCAATTTATATAAATTAAATCCTTTCTATTTATATTATATTATATTCATATTCATTTACGAGTATTTAATTTGACCGGCCTTTTAAGGGAACCTTTTGAGTAATTACTTAGTGTTTCTTGATTCCATGAATAGAAGTGAATCCATCATATTCCTTCTTCATTTGCTCATATTAATTTTGAAAATTATGATTCAATCTTTATAACCAGAGACAAGATTTAGACAAATATTTAAACTTTGAATTTTGTCGGGAAAAGTTCAAATTATGTTAGTGGAAGCAAAACGGCATTGGTAATGCAATTTAGCCATGGGACTTTGTCCAATAAAAAAATCATGTTAAAGTACGTTAAATGTTAAATATATATTTTATCATACATTGGTTGAACCCCTCATAAATACTTGCATTTCTTTTGCGGAACAGTCACTGTACTACACTACTTAAATATTTAAAGGACCATCTAGTAAATATTTTCCAACTACCTCTTCATAAAATTGAAAACAACTGTACAGTATTACGTGGAGGAAAATTTAATTGGCCATAATTATTTTTTTTTCTTTTTATTATTGACACACCGACACTCGAAATTACTCCTACTAAAATTACTTTTTTTTTTTGTTGTTTTATATTGAAAATTTTCTCTTGTTTAAGCCAAACATAATGCACAAAAGAAGGATCGAATCTTTCTACTGGGATACTTATCTTTAGATTATAAGCATTTGGTGGCCTACTTTACTTAATAAAGGTGGTTTTCTTATTTGTTTTGCTATTTGAGTTCCAATAATTTGCCATACTACTAATTTTGGAGAAGCTTATTCCTAACTAATTTTATAATAAGTTAGTCACACCTATACAGTCAAACATCTTTATAATATTTTTTGACTACTATAGTAAAATGATACTATAGATGACATATATTATAACATGGTAAAAGAATCAATTCCGGATTTTTTTGGATTTTTATAGTGAATAACTATTATATTAAAATATTATTATCAAAAGATATGATTGTAATTAATTGCTGGTTGGCTAGTAAGATTTGATAGCTTACCACTAGAAGTAAAACTGTAAAACCCATTACATTATTTTCCTTTCTTGTCACATATTGTTGTCAGATGAAATCGACCTGACTATAATTAAGATTGTTGTCAATATAATTGATTGCAATTAATTTCTAGAATTGGGACTCAATTTATTGATTGTACATATATTATTGTCAAAAAGCAAACTGTCAATTTAGAATATTGTGAAATAATACTAAATAAGATTATTAACAAAAGATTTTGCAATTTCAGTGTCAGAACTGGGTCCAGAAGATTCAAGTCGAAACATAGTGGAGATAATCTTTAAATCAAGCTGGCTCAAGAAGGACAACCCAATCTGTAAGATCGAACGGATATTAAAAGTCCACAATACCAAACGCACGATCCAACGGTTCGAGGACTGCAGGGACGCCGTAAAGATACATGCGGTCGCTACCGGCAAGAAAAACCCAAGATGCGCCGCTGACGGAAATGAGCTACTTAGATTTTACTGCACGAGCCTTACGTGCTCTCTCGGCGCACGTGGCTCATCCAGCTTATGCGGTTCCGTACCTAGTTGCGGAGTTTGCAATCTTATACGTCATGGGTTCCAGGGAAGCAAAACTAGTGGGGTCCGTACTACTGCTAGCAGTGGGCGGGCCCACGACTGCCTAGGTAGCGGCATCGCCAAACGTAGGGCGATGTTGGTGTGTCGGGTCATTGCCGGAAGAGTTAAGCAGACGGTGAAAGACACGGTGGCTTCGCCAACAACAGAGGAGGAGACATGTTCTGGCTCGGGTTCTGGCTTATTGACAAATGGCTCAGCCATATACGATTCTGTAGCCGGGTATGCGGGGATCTACTCGAATCTCGAGGAATTATACGTATTTAATCCAAGGGCAATACTTCCATGCTTTGTCGTTATATACGAAGCGTTGGAATCTTAGCTTTAACGTTTTACTGTTTGTACTTCAGCTATTTGTACGGTTTAGTTTGGTGTCTTTTATTTAATTTGTTGTGTCTTTATGTAACTAATTTCGGGCTGGTTAAAAATTATAACACCCGTGAGGTAATGCTGATCCAACTATGATTTTTGTATATATTGTAATATGCTTTTTACATACTCCCTCGTTTCAATTTATGTGAATCTATTTGACTAGACACGGAGTTTAAGAAAAGAGAGAAGACTTTTGATCTTGTGGTGTAAAATGAGGCACCTTTATTTTGTGTGGCTATAAATCATTGCATAAAGGTAAATTGTTTCCAAATAAAAAAAGGGTCATTCTTTTGATACGGACTAAAAAGGAAATAGGTTCACATAAATTGAAACTGGAGTATATGTTATTAGTTTGTTGAAGGTGAGAAAGAAGATTGATGGTTTAATTAAGTTGAACTACCTAAGTCTACGTGTCATAACTCATAAATATCTCATATGCTATATATTAAACAACTTAAAAATGGCCCCTCAATTTATGCTCCAAAAAAATTGCCGTCCTTGTACATTTAACTTGTCATTTTCTATGTCAACATCTGTTACCCCACAATATTTTCTTTAATTCCAGATTTTTTTCTCTTCTTCTTCTAAAGCTGCAAAAAACTAAAGGTAAAGAAACTGAAGGAAATGAATAGAAGTAGGGTAAATGAAAAATCATGGTCAAAGAATAGCTTGGAACTGTGTATGATTTCTCCAGAGTTGGGGCCAGAAATGAGTCAAAAGACAGAAAGAAGACAATATGATGAAAGTAATTTGAGTGATTGATAATTACAGTTCTTAGTGTTTCTAAAATTAACATAAGTAAAAAAGTTGTAACAACCGCATAAATCAATCAATCACATAAATGTAATGGTTTATTAGCTGGTATTTAAAGAAGGGCACGTGGGGTAAATCTTGGGACCATTGAAGAATTGTTATTTTTATAGAAGAAAGAGATGATAACACTTTGACTGCAGTAATGAGCTAAAAATATACTCCAGAGTCCAGACCATGCCCGACTATTATTATTGCTTACACATGCAACTGCATATGCACATTTGCTACTAGTCTCCCCTCCCCTCCTCCCTCCCCCACTCCCCCAACAAAACCAACCCCTTTTTTCCTTTTGACTAATCACTTCATTATAAACAATTCACTTGATTTGGCATCGCAATCATCCTAAACTCTCGACGTGAATTAATTGTACCTAGCTCTTAAGGATCGTTTGGTAGGATGCATTAGATAAAATAATGCATGAATTAACTTTGTGTATTAATAATACGTTGTTTGGTAGACATTTAGAACCTATGCACTAGTTATGCAAGCATTAGTTATACATCTTATTTGGTATCATCCTATGCATAACTAATGCGTAGAAAATCACGGGTATTAGCAATGCAATGAGTTTTAATTCATGCATTAGCTTAGTTAAAGACAAGATTGTCCTTCAAAATTTATGCTTGATTAAAATATGCTAGTTTTTATATTAATGCAAGTTTAAAATAATCAAAATAGTGAGAAATAAATTATATCTCTAGTAAATAAATAAATACATAGCATATTTCCTTTTTTATAAATAAATATTTAGTTCTATATTACAATATAGGTAGACAAATCAAATAATTTTTTTAAAACTTTTTCATATAAAAATATTTCTCAACATATGTTTCTTTTAACAAGTTAGAATGATGAACTGGTTTTGAGGATATTTTTATAAATTGCACAATTCTTTTAAAAATTGTGCAATACTTTAATACATCAAACCAAATAATGGATAAGAAATATGTCAGCATAACTAATACCAACATAACTAATGCAAACATAACTAATATCAGCATTACTAATATACCCTATTCAACATTATTCTCATGCAACCTACCAAACTACCCCTTAGTCATTATGAATGAATCAAGTTTTGACTCCAACAATTCCATCTTCATAATGTGTGACCTTTAATAATCTCAAACCTAGGAAAATCAAATAATTCATAAATATCGTGGTTTGCTTTAAGTGCGATTAATAAATTATCGTGATTATGGGTACGGTTCCCGTGGCATGGTCACGATACATAAAACCCAATTCTAGTGTGCATTTCACGCGACTTGATCATAACTTCAATAAAACATGTCGTAAATCGCGGGTGCGTGTCACGCGATGCGATTCACAATGTGTTCAAAAACAATAAGCTCACAACATCGCGACATATTTAAATAAATTTCATAAATAATTAAAAAGAGGTTACAAAGTAAAATGTACAATAGATTTTAAATATATAATAAATCAGATAATTAAACCAATTATTAATAGTTGAGTGATCGTGCTAAAATCATGGAACTCGAGAGTGCCTCACACCTTCTCCCAGATTAACAAAATTTCTTACCCGATTGTCTGATTTTGCAGACTTTTAAACAAAGTAAAATTTTCTCGATATGGGATTTAAAATAAATCGATGACTTGGGATACCATAATAATTATTTCAAGTGGCGACTCTAATTAAATAAATAATTCCATTTCGAAAAATATCATTTTAATTAAAAAACTTCCTATTCTTTGAAAAAAGGAGGTGTGACATGAACTGGGTGTGAGATGCATTGAAGAGTGTCGAAACCGTTATGCATCCCATAAGATTTTTTTTTCCCTAGTGAATTCTGTTGGTTGAATCAATCCTCGGGAGAAACTCTGAATCTTTATGCATTAATGGAAATCTTTTTGGTGAATACTTAAGTTGTGTTCATAGAACCATATTAATTGAGATAATTTAAATTGATCTGGATGTGAAATCTATGGAAGAAAGTCGTCTTCTTTAAGCGTTTCTAAGATTTTTTTGATAAATTCATAACTTTTGTTGATAGATTTGGTCCTCCTTGTAACTGAGATAGTGGGTAACCAACAATGTTAACAAAAGCCATTGCTCCATCACTTAAGGTGATGAGGTGAGGGTTTAGTGGTTCCTCGGTGATGCCATGCATTTTAGTGAAGTTTGTGCTTCAAACAATAATGCATTAAATGATTCTAACGAGAATCAGTTATTTATTTGAATCTTATCTTTGAGGAGTTAGATTAATATCGGCATTATTATATATTGCAAGTTGAAATTTATAATTTAATTGCAATTTAGTTTTGGTGTACTAATTTACAGACGTTAAATTTTTATTTTTAATTTCCCGTAATTGTGTGCTTCACTAAAAAGAAGTGTGACTTTTTTCTCGCTTTTCACTTCAAATCCCATGGTCCTTATTGCTTTTTTGCACTTTTCGCTATCACCGGTTTGAGTAACCAGAAAGTTCTATCTTGCTCTATATCCAAGTTTCGCAGTCTTATCGTTTTTGATATTTTTTGTAGAACTGCAGAAGGCCGTAATGCCGGGGCATGTTAACTCAAATGGGTCTTTAGTAGAATCCAGCAGTGCTATGGATGATTTGTCAACTTTCAATGTTCAGAATATGCAAAACAACATGAAAGTTATTTTATACAGGTTGGTTGACACTATCTTTAGGTTCAATGTAGTGTTTTATAGTCCCTTATGGTTTTACTGTTTCTTGATAATTTAAAATAGTTGTAATTTGCTAAGC
The DNA here is from genome assembly GCA_026770625.1 of Nicotiana glauca. NCBI lineage: Eukaryota > Viridiplantae > Streptophyta > Magnoliopsida > Solanales > Solanaceae > Nicotiana > Nicotiana glauca. The sequence continues at coordinate 156,646 of MU745836.1, forward strand.
TGAACGTATGTTAATACATACTATGTTGGTGTGAGTTACGTCGTCAATCAAGTGTGATTGATGTTAACACAGCTAGACTACTGTTTGAAGTTATATGCATTTGTGTTGGAATTATATCCTTCACCGAGGCATTATTTCTATTCTTTTTCTTATAGTCGATAAATCCCCGAGGTCTAGCGGCGTACGATTGGAAACTTGGTGGATAATAGACCTCCCCCTTTACCTTTCTCTCCTTTATCTCGACAGCAGGGTTTGAACCTATGACGTCTACCTAATCCACATATCACGCTTTGCGCTCTTACCACTAAACCAAAGCGTTGGGGCTTATTGATGAACATGAAGAATGTTAAATTTTATTAATTTTGGCCAAGATCATGTTTTAGAGCTCAAGGCGATGACCCACCATGTCATCATGCCACATAGAGGCTATTTGACATATATTAATTCCATGTGAAAACTTACATAAGAAAAATACTTGCATTTGTAAGAAGATTCTAGAGAAATATGGACATTTCCTTAGGAAGAACCAAGATCCTTATAGATTTGGTAGGAAAGTCCTTGGAATCTTCTAGGCTTGTAGATAATTCTAGAGAAAGCCCTTATCTTGTAAGTATTAAGGACTTGTGTAATAATTAATATTTACACACTAGCCCCTAAGAGACTAGTATATAAAGGAGGGTAATTTATTTGTATTTCACCAAACAAACAATTCAAGTTCTCTCTAATACAAAGCTTTCTTTAACAATCTCTTGTGTTCTTTCTACCATTCCCTTAGCGATCTTGGGTATAGTAAGACTGACTTGGCATAACAAGAACGTGAGCAAGTTGTGCAAGATCGTGAGCAAGTTGTCAAGTGCCGCACGTCTACTTAGTTACCAACTAAGGACGTGACATCAAGTTCAAACATATGGACTTACTTTTAAGAATCACAAAAGTCCAAGAAGCTCAAGATTGATTTCAAAAAGCCAAGATTCTTTCCTTTTTAAAATAGAAATTATTGTTTCTTTACAAGAAAGGATTTATTGTTTCCTTTTATTGGTAGGTTTAGACTTTCTTTATTATTTTCCTTTTAGAATAAGCATTTTTCCTTTTGTAAGATTTTAGGTTCTTTTCCTTGTAGAGTGGGAATTTTTCTTTCATTGTCTTTAGCTATTTGATTTCCTTATTATAATAGGAATTGTAGTCATCAAAGAAGAGACTCTAGGACTATATAAAGGGTTCTCATGCTTTGTAGAAGGGATTCTTGTTTTTGAGATTTTCCCTAATTTGCAATAGAATATTCTTCTCTATTTTATCTTCCTTATCCTTGTTTTTGTTCTAGGCATGGTGATGATAGTCTTTATCAGTGTTATCAAAGGGGCGCTTAAGACCTAAAGCGACGCTCAAAACCTGTTGAGCGCTTCGCTTCGCTTAATGTACGCTTTATTGTTGTCATCATGGCTCTAAGGCATATTTTTCTTGCCAATGAGCGTAATCCTGAAAAGGCGGTATTAAGCAATTGATATTTTACTTTATCCTAAATTTTCTTCAATTTCTTTGTCCTTATATTTGGTATTCATGCTTATTGATATTAGTCTTGGACTACACTTACATATTTACAGTTTTTCTTCATTTTCACCTTTCTTCATTAAAGCCCACGCTTTATTTGTGCTTTGCGCTTAAAGCCCTAATAGACCTTAGAGTTTTTTTGCACTTTTGGTCTTTAATAACACTGGTATTTATCTTGTGTTCAATTGCGTGTGGTATTTCTTTATCACATTAATTGATTTCAAGTGGTGATTTTAGGAACTTTTTGGTTCTTGATTGTTCAAGAACACGTTTCTTGATCTAAATTTGTTCTTTTAATATCTTAGAATCAGAACTTTCATTGAACAGATACAACCTCTATATTTATTTATTTTGAATTAATAAATGGTCTTTCTTGTAGTTTAGATCGTCATCGTTCACTTCGTTTTGGAATCATCAGATTCCGAGTCCTAAAATTTGAGATATAATATTTCTTGAAATCAGCCCATTACCGAGTACAGTTATTGCCCTCGCTAGTGGAAAGGTAGAATTAGATTACAATTATATTTATTATGAAGTCCCATTTGAGTTATCATGCCCTGACATACGACATTCTGTAATTCTATAAAAAAAATGCCAAAAACGATAAGACTGCGAAACTTGGATGCAGAACAAGAATAAAACTTTCTGGTTACTTAAACTGGTGATAGAGAAAAGTTCAAAAAAAGCAATAAGGACCATGGGTTTGAAGTGAAAAGCGAGGAAAAAAGTCATACTTCTTTTAAGTGAAGCACAAAAATGACGGGAAATTAAAAAAAAATTGAACATTTGTAAATTACTATACCAAAATTAAATTGTAATTAAATTTTAAATTTCAGGTTGCAATATATAATAATGCCGATATTAATTCAACTCCTCAAATATAACATTCAAATAAATGATGGATTCTCGTTAGAATCACTTAGTGCACTATTGTTTGAAGCACATACTTCTTTATAAAGCATGGCTTCACCGAGGAACCATTAAACCCTCGCCGCATCACCTTAAATGATGGAGCAGTGGATTTTGTTACAATGTTGGTTACCCACTATCTAAGTTACAAGGAGGACCAAGTCAATCAACATAAATTAAGAATTTACCCAAAAATTCCTAGAAACGCTTAAAGAAGCGACTTTCTTCCATGATTTTCACATCTAGTTCAGTTCAAACTATCTCAGTTAATATGGTTCTATGAACACAACCTAAGTATTCACCAATTTTTTTTTTCATAAATGCATAAATATTCAAAGTTTCATTCAACCAGCATAATTCACCAGGGGAAAAAAATCCTATAGGATGCATAATGGTTTAGACTCTCTTTAGTGCATCTCACACCCAGTTCAATTCAAACTATTTGAGTCAGAATGACAGATTGATTCAATTAGCACAACCTAAGAATTTACCAAAACTTTATCCTATAAAAGATTCAGACTTCTTCAGCGCATCTCACGCCCAATTCAAATCAAATTATCTCAGATTTGAATGATTGATTCATTCATTCAACAATATTTTGTGAATTTGCCAAAAAGATTCAAACTTTTATTAATGGATCTCGCACAAAGTTAAATTTAAAATTTCCCAACTCAAATTTGTATACACAATTGGCTAATTTTGGTGGAAAAGTTAAATTCAAAATTTTCCAACTCAATTGACTAATTTCGGTAGAATGAATTATAAGAAGTGAAAATTTTCAAATTCATGAGTATTTACACATTTGAACTTTAAGATTTCAGAAGTTGAGAAGTCATTATCAAGCAAAACGGGAAAAGAGAAGGATATAAGCAATAATACAAAGATATGAAAGCTTAATTGAGGTACCTTGAAAGCTGAGTAGAGATGGGGGTTAAGGTCTTTCTTCTCGCAAAATTCACCTTTTTGGTCTAGGTTCACATAGATATGTCGTCTTGATAAATCTTATACTCTGTTTTGATGACGGTGTTACTAGGAAAGAGCCTCTAAGTACAAACCAACACTGTCTAAATAATACAAAATGAGTATGAAATATAAATTACTAAGATAGGAAGGTGGAACGCAGGGCTTCGAACGCCGTGCAGCTACCTTACGATCTCCGGATAGAACCCTGAGAGTGCTGGAAGCTCTCACTCTGATGCTCGGGCACCTGGATCTGCACACAAGGTGCATGGAGTAACATGATTACGCCAACTCAGCAAGTAACTAAAGTAAATAAAGTTCGAGTGTAGTGACGAGCATTTATAATCATATAAGAAATTTCAACAGGAATATCAATTCAAAATCTGCAGTTCGATAGCCAGTTATCTCGTCAAACTCCAGTTTTAATTAAAGGATCTTTTGAAAATATTTATTCAATATTTTTCAACAAGAGGCTCAGTATAAAAAAAGAGTTAAAGCAGCAAAATATCATAAACAAGCCCCTCGGGCAAGGTATCACTCATAAGTATAGCCTCTCGGGCAAGCCTCTCAGTCACTCATGACTCAGCTCTCATCAATTAGTACTCACTCTCAGCACTCCAGATCAATTGATATCTCATAATAATAATAGTAACCGTTGCGGAATGCAACCCGATCCATATATATAGTCGACTACGCTCACTGGGGTTGTGCAGACTCCGGAGGGGCTCCTACAGCCCAAGCGTCATATCGCTATGGCGCGCAACCCGATCCAATATATTTCTTTATTATAATAGGAATTGTAGTCATCAAAGAAGAGACTCTAGGACTATATAAAGGGTTCTCATGCTTTGTAGAAGGAATTCTTGTTTTTTAGATTTTCCCTACTTTGCAATAGAATATTCTTCTCTATTTTATCTTCTTTATCCTTGTTTTTGTTCCAGGCATGGTGGTGATAGTCTTTATCAGTGTTATCAAAGGGGCGCTTAAGACCTAAAGCGACGCTCAAAACCTGTTGAGCGCTTCGCTTCACTTAGTATACGCTTTATTGTTGTCATCAAGGCTCTAAGGCGTATTTTTCTTGCCAATGAGCGTAATCCTGAAAAGGCGATATTAAGCAATTGATATTTTACTTTATCGTAAATTTTCTTCAATTTCTTTGTCCTGATATTTGGTATTCATGCTTATTGATATTAGTCTTGGACTACACTTACATATTTACAGTTTTTCTTCATTTTCACCTTTCTTCATTAAAGCCCACGCTTTATTTGTGCTTTGCGCTTAAAGCCCTAATAGACCTTAGAGTTGTTTTTGCACTTTTGGCCTTTAATAACACTGGTATTTATCTTGTTTTAAATTGTGTGTGGTATTTATTTATCACATTAATTGATTTCAAGTGGTGATTTTAGGAACTTTTTGGTTCTTGATTGTTAAAGAACATGTTTCTTAATTTAAATTTGTTCTTTTAATATCTTAGAATCAGAACTTTCATTGAACAGGTACAACCTCTATATTTACTTATTTTGAACTAATAAATGGTCTTTCTTGTAGTTTAGATCATCACCGTTCATCTCGTTTTAGAATCATCAGCTTCCGAGTCCTAAAATAGGTCATCCAATGAAGGAAGTGACGCTTGCTGCGATCAATATCCGAATTTATATTGGTGCTGGCGCCTGCGGTAGCACCTCTGGAGCCGCCCCCCATTTTGGAGCCAGCGGGTTCTGAATAACCTCCCTCTCACAGTTAAAAAAAAAGTGGTTAACTATCTCAAAAAAATTCATATTGTCCATCCGAAAAATGTGTCTCAATTACAGGCAACTCCCTCTCCCCCTTTTGCTTAAGGCTAGGCGTATAGATAGGTTTCTGGATCTCCAGATTAGTTTAATTTCTCTGGCTAGGAATAAAAAAAACTAGGAATAGCTTATTCTAGATCAATATCAATAAAAAGCAGGTTCTAGGGCAAGTAAATTTGAAAGCAGTCTCTTTTAAAGAGAGTTAGAAAAGTAAATCCAGTTGTTTCCTTGAAGCCGGTGGATGAGAGTGACCTTACATATAGTTCCAGGCCTAGTGCTAGTTCTTACTAAGACTTCTTTATCTAACTTTCATTTTTGAGTGGTTTCTTTGTTCTCTTATTTGGATTGAAAGAAAGAAAAAACTTCCCTTTCTTTCTCTTCTTTAATTTTGTTTTATCCCTTCGACGAATTTCGGCTATGACTAATGCCCCACTAGCTAAATAGGCATAAGAAAAAGCTACCTGAAAAAAAGCAAGGTGCACCTTGAATTGAACTCGACGAATTGCATTTTTCCAGAGAGATCTTTTTAGAAATATTCTCCATTGGTAATTCAAAAATAGAAAAAATATAAATAAAGGCGCAAAAGCGGGAAGGCCCCCCCCCACTACTTCTTCCTTCGGGGGGGGGGGGGGGGGGGG